>JASAMX010006932.1:0-47667 GCA_030248175.1 Microlaimidae sp. YZB2_3
TAAGATGATTTAAATTTAGTAGTTGCTATTATGTACATTTTACCATAGTTCATGATAAGATGGGCTATGTAAAAATTTTTCGCTGCGTTATAGAATCTGTTTTGCTCTGCGACAGTGTCGCGTGCCTTTTATTGCGCGCGAAGTTAGATTTGTATTTTATACAAATCTAACTTCTTCACACTCAAGAATAAAGTAAATTAAGAATTCGCATATATCTTAACTTTAACTAGATATTCTTTTTGTTCACTCAAGTTTTAGCCTACCTTATTAAATTTCGTTTTGACATACGTTTTATATCACCGTGAAAAAAGCTCCCAGTAAATGCTCCTGGGGGATAAAAAACTCATCGTTAAATTTTTAGTTTTCATATCATATATACTTTCAAATCTAATACTGGTTAGTCAATTCCGCACTCTGAACTTATTGTCATTAAAAAACATAGTTAGCATTTCCAACTTAATCAATCAAAAAACTTCTAAAAACAATTTTTGACCAATGTTTTACAAATTTCAAACTGATACTTTTCATACAACGAATTTGCATATGATGAATTTGCATAAAAGCGTTAAAATTTTACCGTCTAAATTTTTAGAAGCGTGGCTGTTAGTCTGAACGACCCCAATGACGTTCAAGTTACTCGCGGATTTCTTACTGTAAGAACCCGACCAAGGAATCCAGGTCGAGTCGCGCTAACTACTGTATCAAATGACGGTATGTTCCTTCTTTTTTATCAAATGACAATAGTTTCCTTTTTTTTATTTTTTGTCAAATGAAGGTACGTTCTTTCTTCTTGCTTTTTTATCAAATGACGGTCCGTCCCTTCTTTTTTTCTTTTTTTATCAAATGACGGTACGTTCTTTTTTTCAATTTTATCAAATAACAGTAAGTTCCTTCTTTTTTCTTTTTTTATTAAATAAAGATACCTTCTTTTTTTCCTATTTTTTGTCAAATGACAGTATTTTCGTTCTTTTTTTTCGTTTTTTTTATCAAATGACGGTACGTTTTTTTTCTTTTTCATCAAATGACGGTACGTTCCTTCTTTTTTTTCTTTTTTTTTATCAAACGTACGTTCATTTTTTTATCAACGTACGTTCGTTTTTTTGCTGTTTTCTCTTTTTTTGTCATATCACGGTATGCTACTTCTTTTATTTCCTTTTTTAAATTTAAATTTTAATAATACTGCAACGTTTTTAAGGAACACAAATGATAGAAGAAGGTACTCTGAAAACTAAACCATTCTACATGAAACTGTCCCCTGAATACTTGGTTTATCATGATTATGCTCCACATCAACCTTTGGCTAAGGTTAGAAAAAATTGTTGTTTACAATCATAATTATGTAGTTCTGACAAGTTTTAGAAAGTGTTTTTGCATCGAAATTTACATCAAAAATATATTTGGTGAATGCAGCTAAACGTCAGCCATACCATGTAGTCTGCGAAATTTTGACGGTATTTACACAAATGTGTAAAGTAAAGTGAGATAAAATAAAATAATTTATCTTGGTAAAAACTTGTGATGTTCCCCAGAGCTCTGCTTTTAGGAGCTCCGCGTTATTTTTGTACTAAATTCATGAATAATTAAAAAATGATTAAAACGCTAAAAATAATTTTTAAAATGCAGATAAAGTAACTTAAAATGCATTTCAAGCTTAAATAAGCTTAAATTCGCTCATTTAAGAGGCGGAATTCCCTCCGCTTTAAATGGCCGGAGCTCCGAAGCATGGTATAGGAGGGTAGGAACATCACTAATAAAAACCATAGCACTTAAAAAAGGGAAAATTATTACAAACTGTAAACCGATTTCGGTTGCAACAACGCAATCAAAACATGGTTAAATTAAAAATATATAACATAATAATAAAAAAAGCATATGACTTCATATACTGTTAAAAAACATTTACTGTTGTGACGACCCATAACTGGAGGCGAGATATGATGACATTTTTTTTTGGAGACCGAGAAAAATACCCGTACCAGGATTCGAACCCGGGTCTTCTTTCTTTAAATTCCAGGCCTGTTTATCTTAGTCCGTCGCGCTACCACTACACCATACAGGCTAGTTGTAATTTAGTTTACAGCGTCTCTTATACTCGCCAGTAGTTTTGAGTCATCACTTCAGGAAGGGACGTTCCACGTCACACTGCTCTAACTAAGGCGCGCTGAAAGTAAGGCCTTAGTAAGGGCACCGTGTGCTAATTAGGGCCTTGTTTCTAAAAAGCTGATCTCACTTAAGGCGTGTAATGATCTTGATTAATAAGGGTGCGCCCTAATAAGAGTATATCCTAACTAGACCGCGCCCTTATTAAAACTGTAGGATTCCAATTAGGGCGCTCCTTAATTAGGACGTTTATAAAAAACGTCACTTAATAAAACACTTCACTTAAAATTAGTTGATAAATTATAGATTTTCTAACCCTAACATGAACCATATCCAAAAGTTTTGTTAAAAGTTTGCAATGAAGCGGCCGACTCCGATGAAATTTTTCGGCAATGTAAATAAAGTGTAAAAATTTATTTTTTTAATGCAATGACACAGTTTCTTGCGTTTTTCCCCTTAATAATCAGAAAAAAGTTATAAAATAAGGAATTTAATCGACCAAAGTCACGTAAAAGATATTAAGGTGTGGAAAGTGCGTTCGCAACTGTCGAATCACCTTAATTTTTTGTTGAAAAATTGCGCAAAAACTACTGAACGTACTATTACTAAACTGAACATCGTACGAAACGACCAATCAAATGCGCGCCAACTATTTTCATGCAAATTCAACCACATCGTATGCTAATTATTCCTTACGGGACTTACTTAGGTCGATTCTTCATAAATCTTTATGAAACGAATAAAATTTTTACTTTTTTAGCAAGTGCGCGAATTCGATATGGATAGCGTGTATCTCCGGGAAAGAATTATCAAAACAACAAGAGACGGAAGAGTGCTGACTAATCTGAAATATTATTACAGAGTTCACACCCCTCCGTTTTACTGAATAACACCATGGCGCGAAAGAAAATAACAACATATCCAAATAACGTCTTTACTACAGCATAAAGAGGCACAAACATATAATTTCAACATGACTCCGACTCCTAAAGTTTATATTATCTGGTTTATTAAAAAGATAAAATGAGTCACAGTTACGAGTATTTTAAGGCTGGTTTATACTTATGACAAAACGTCCTTTGGACAAGGTCCAAAGGACAATTTTAGAAAAGCCAAAACGTCCTTTGGACAAGCCAAAACGCCCTTTGGACTTTTTTCTTTGGACAAAGTATGAACTCTACTTAGAATTTGACCTTTGGACAAATTCCAAAAGACAAAATCCAAAGGGAAAAGTCCAAAGGACAAAAAGTATGAACACTTTGTCCTTTGGTTTTGTGTTTTGAAGGACGTTTTGTCTTCCAAAGGACGTTTTTACGTTGTATTTGTCCTTTGGACAAAATCCAAAGGACGTTTCTACGCTGTATTTGTCCTTTGGACAAAGTCCAAAGGACGTTTTTACGCTGTATTTGTCCTTTGGACAAAGTCCATAGGACGTTTTTACGCTGTATTTGTCTTTGGACAAAGTCCAAAGAACTTTTGTACTTTGGACTTTGTCCAAAGGACGTTTCGTCATAAATATGAACCAGCCTTTAGTGTTTTATGGCGATTCTGACTGATTTTGTCATATTAACAAAGTAATACAGAAAGCCCTCGGTTTTAAATAGGAAGATTCCACTGAAAATTTATGAAGAACATAATGTATATCAAAATACTACATTATTCACTATGTTAACACTACGATACTTCTTAGTCGTTTGTTTGGTATGCAAATTAATTTGAAAAATAATTTGCATACTAAACAATAAAATGGATGTGTAATTATAGTAAAAAAGATGTGCACGCAAGGCAGTACGTTACTATGTAGTATGTGGTATATTTCGTCTTTACTACGAGAGAAAGGGTCAAAATCGGTATAAAATCAAAGCGATTCTGATTTATAACGTTTATAGTATTTGTGTTGAAAGAAAAAAGACACACACTACAGTTACGACTATATTATGACAGTTTTGACTTGTTCTGTCATGGTAACGACGATTTGTTCCTTATAGAGAATGACACGGTTAATTCAATGTACATAAATGTATCGAGAAGAATTGATAATAATTTGTGTACAACCGGAAAAAATAAGGAAGAAAAAAGTATGCACACTGATTTTTTAGTAATATGTTTATGTCATTTTCGTGTATTAAAATCTTGTTTTCTTGCATTAACCAACGACATATACAAATTATCTTTAAATCTTCCCAGGACCTTTGTGTACATTGGATTCTAGGACACGAGGGTACTGGACACGAGGGCACTGGACACGAGGGTACTGAGCTAAGAAAAAATACGTTTGCCACAAATATGTAAATTTTTTAGTCTGAATGAGCTGAGCTGAGCTGAATTAAATTTTAATCGTTTGAACGTGTAGACAATTAAACGTTACATAAAATCACTTGGTTTTTAATTATAGATAACATTTTTTCTTGCTTAAATATAATATAAGTTAATAATAAAAAACTACGTAAATAGTTTAAAAACATCATACTAAAACACGAAATTTTTAAAGGTTATTTTACACACAGTTTATACCATCGCTTTTTAATAAAAACAATGATGTTTGAAGCTATCTCCGAATCTCTGGAGCTTCGAAACCCTGCCTTTACAAAAAACCAAAACATAATATTAAACAATCATGAGTGGAATGAGAACGCCAAAAAGTTATTTAATTACTGTTTTTTCTGAAACATATATTCGTACAAAAATACAAAGCGAATGGCAGTTTTTTTGCTGTCATTTTTATATTTAGACTATTTTCATCGACTCTTAATTAAAATAATGGATTTTTTTTGATAAAATCTTTGGAAAAAATAACTTCTGCAAATATAGATTGTAGCAGTAGAAATGTAAAAAAATAACTTCTTGCCTTTTTTAATTCACTTTAGTTAAAGGAATACACTTGAACACATGTTGATCATTTAAGACAAGGCAAACAAAATGGGCTTTTAATAAAAAACATACAATTGTTAGATTTTTCATGTATGATATTTTATGCATTTCAATCTAAGTATAGTCTTGAGTAAAATATTCAAACAAAGGATCTTTGGGAGTCTTCGAAACCCATTGCACGGTAAACTTTATTTCCCTATGCCTAAGAAACACTCAAAAATTAAGCTAAACTTTATCATAATATATAAAAAATATTGTACTTTTAAAAAATACCGAATAATTAACTGTTAAAAAACGCAAGCAATTGTTTTTCGAAAAATATTTTACTAAAATGTTTTTGAAAGGTTATTCATAGCAAATTTATTAATTCATTTTTTCTACACTCCACGAAAAATAACCACAAAAATTTTTTGACAGCACAATCAAAGCATAGCAACAACCTTAATTTTTATTATCTTTCGAATTGTCTCATAAATTCTCATCATTTTTAAAGCTAGCTATTATATAAAAACATGCAAAAAATGTAGACAAATTACACGAAAATGTTTTAATGTTATAAAATTATTATTTTTGTTTTATGTCTTCTCAAAAATTTTATTTTTAAAATCCTACCTTTTATAAGTCAGTCAAACAAACTATGATATTTAAGTAAAACAAACTATTGTTATGAATAAGTTTTTCCCGATTTATGCGGGAAGGTTATGTTTTTTGCTCGTCAGTACCCTCGTGTCTAGTACCCTCGTGTCCCCCTTGCATAATGAATCGATTTTGCTGCGAGGTTGTGGTGAACGCAATTTTTTTAAGCCCAGTACCTTCGTGTCCAGTACCCTCGTGTCCAGTACCCGCGTGTCCAGTACCCTCGTGTCCAGTACCCTCGTGTCCAGTACCCTCGTGTCCAGTACCCTCGTGTCCCGTTCCCGTACATTGAATTAACCGTCGTAATTCTTCATTAAATAGTTTTATTGCAGCTTTTCTATAGTCAACATCACACAGATTGTGAATGGTGGGGCCACAAACACAGTATTTATTCTTGTGTCCAGTCCAGTGTATTTATTGCAGTTTTATTTTATTAATTTTTATGTCCTTTCGTTTCCTTGAAAAGCTGAATAATTTATTTGTATTATTGTCTTATTACGTTTTTGTATTGTTTGTCATAACTGAAAGATTTGAAAATTACTTTTGAAGTTACTTAACTTTTGTCTTTCGCGAAAGTCTATTGTCTTTCTATATATTAAGCTTATTATTTATTAATTCGAATTCAGTAATAAAATGTGGAATTTCGAATTAACAATGGCTTAATAAATTCGGTGCTTTAGTGACCATTTTATGAATTTTTTTACATATGTTTTATATAATACGTGTTGGATATGCGCCGCCAAATCTGCTGCCAAATAGCCGCCAAACCACCGTCATTTAAAAACTAAGGTTCTAACTCAGTTATATGTAATTAAATATTGTTAATCTCAGATTTACATCTTTAAACAATTTTTATAGTACAAAAAACTGTTAATCTTTTTTCATTCTACAAAAAAATTGAAAACAAAACCGAGTTGTTTTTCTTTACGGAGATCTCTTTTTTAGAAAGTAGCTGAGCAGACTATAGCTTATTGCGCCGTGGGGCATTTCGCTCCAGCGCTATACCTATTTATATAAAAGCAGTTACCAATTTTCAGCGCGCGCCGCGCGAACATTTCAGCGCGCAATATAAGCTATCTCGGTTTTACTCGACTTTTTTAAGGTTAAGCCTTTGCGTTCCTAAGCCTAAGCGAAGCCTTAAAAACAACCTAAACTTTAACAAATAGCTGCGCGAAGAAAGTTTAGGTTGTTTTTAGGCTTTGTTTAGGCTTAGTAACGCGTAAACTTAACCTTAAAAAAAGTCGAGTAAAACCAATATTTATAACACATTTTTGTAAATTTTAAAGTTAGAAAAATAAACTGAATTAGTTAAAACCTAAAAAAAACTTAAAATTAGTTTAAAATTTTTTTACTTTAACGCCTTAGTTCCTAAATGGCGGCAGTTTGGTGGCGGTTTGACGGCAATTTGGCGGCAGATTTGGCGGCTCACATCCAACACGTTTATATAATTGCTATTGTTTTTCGCAATAATTTAGGAGATTGTGAATTTTTGTGATAGCATTTAACTGAAAAAGGCAATTGTTTATGTGCAATTATTTTTGTAGCATTAATGAATATCGCAATGTACATGTTTACATATAATTCAATAAAACAGCTTTATTGTGATAGCAGTCAAAATATATAAAACAAAAATAGACATATGCATACATTATTATTACAAAAACATTTTAATTTTGAAAAAAAGAGGTAGATAAAGCTCAAAAATAGAAAAAAGCTAAAGCCCAAAAATAACTAAAACAATTTTAGAATGATCGGGTGTTTGAGATTTAACAAAATTGGCTGACATACAATGTTATCATATATTATTAAACGTTTATCAACAATTATTTAAAACAAACTGTAATTTCGTGTTTTCTACATCAATTTGTAAAAAAGAACATTTATTTGTTTTTTGAGTTGATCAGCGGTAGCAACGTATTGGGAAGATTTAATGACTTATATCAACCCTTTATGATTTTTAAGATGTTTCAAAAGCAGATACAGAGGGCGTCTAGTGGATTTAGGATCGTTCGAACCCATGGAATTTGGATGGAGCCAAAAACAGGGCACTTAGAGCTATAAGTAGAAAACTTCGAGCCGTAATTTGGGAACTTAAAGCCGAAAATAAAAATCGCTAAATCCTATACTTAAACTTAAGCGAAGACTAAATCTCAGCCCAAGCCAATTTTTTTTAAAAGTACCAGGTTCCCAACTTTTGCGATTGTAAAGTACTTAAAAATTTTACGTCTCCAAGTTCCTCACTTACGGCTCCCTCTTACGTACCTACGTACCGTTCAGTGTGTCAAAATTGGTAAGAAACAATAAGAAAAATAGACAGATATGAAAATTTAAAGTTTAGTATTCGGCAAAATCGCGGCGCTGTTCTAATCAGCGTTTTAAACTGTGTTTTGTACAAAAATCACAAAGGGTTAAAGAAATTTAACCCGTTCCCGTGATTGCTTTTTCCCCGGTTACAACCTTAAACCTTCGTATGACCTACATGTATGTCACACATCCGTCATGCATAATTTTTTTGAGCGAGTAGAGCCCAGAGAGAGAGAGAGAGAGCAAATTGAAATGGTTAAAGCTGTACGGTAGCAATAGTAATATGCAGATTTTTCTCAGGGATACAGTGTATTACGTAGAATATTTTATGTTGCAAACATTTTACGTATTGCTACTGTATAGCTTTAACCATTTCAATTTGCACGTTAACTGGGCACGATTCACGCACAAAAAATTATGTATGACGGAAGTACGATCTAGGGTACGGGCTCTTTAGAACCGAAAATATACGGAACTGGAAACCGTCGGAAAATTTTTGGACCTTTTTTTAGGCTTAGGTATGGGTTTTAGCGATTTTTATTTTCGGCTTCAAGTTCCTTTGGCTCCATAAACCCTAAACTTGATCTAGGTCATGCGTACAGTACGTACGACATTTGTCATTTGAAAATACCACCACCGTAAGACGAAGGTTTCACCTTTGTCGTACAAAAAATTTCACGGTTGTAACGGGGGAAAAGGCCATGACGGGAACATGTTAAAATAATTAAAACAACATTTGTGTTTTTTTAAACCTCCTTTTTTTTCGAAAAGCCGTAGGGTAACTGACTTAATTTCGGCCACCTTTTTTTATTTTTTTTAATAAGTTTTTTCTGGCTTTTTCAATCAACCCAAAATTTGGCTTAAAAATCAAACAATAGCTATATTTGTTATTCCACTGCAAAATTTTAAAATTTCTGTTAAACTTAAAGATCAGTGGAGATTTAAAGTCTCCTTTTTATAGTGGCCGAAATTAAGGCGCGTGCCATTTATTTCGGCCACCTACAAAAAACTGGCTATAACTATTGCTTAAACAAACAATAAAAATTTCTAAAGGTTGCAAATTTACCCTTAGGTATTGTTTTTGGTACATATAACTTAATTTTTCCCGTTTGCGAACTTTAATAGTTATAAACAACACTTTAAATAATTATGTCAAAACCTTAAAAAAACAAGTTTTAATAATTTGTATTTTTTGTTCAATTTTTATTTTTGGCTTAAAAAACGTCAAAACAAAATCAAACGAGCAAAAAAATTCTTTATAAATACGGTAGTACAAGGATATTTAAAAACAGCAAAAAACGGCAGGTTCTTTCACCTAAATTTTCAGGTGGCCGAAATTAACGGAATCTTAAAATGCGCAGTTAGTTAAACGCATTGCAAAATGATTTTGAAGAAAATATCAAAACATGAACATTAGCAACTTTGAGCCTTAAATAGAAGATATTTTAAGGTTATATATTGCTTCGTTCTAAATTTGATGCAGTTTACACACAAAGCAAAAATTAGGAAAATCACAAAAAAATCACTTTTTGTATGAAAATGTTGATAATGTAGACTAACAAAAATAAAAAACTTTTGCAAAAACATTTTATTCAACATTAATCCAATTACTTTTGTGCTAGTTCTTTTGTGTTTTAAAAATAAGCCAATTTTCTAACACCCTAAATTGGTGGCCGAAATTAAGGCGTGGCCGAAATTAAGTCAGTTACCCTACCTTGCAAAACCAAAATTTCGTGCAAAACCAACTGTTATAAGAAATGTATAAAATATCGCAAAAGTATTATTGCAACGGTAGGTATTAAAAAAGGTTAAATTAAAACACATGAAATTTTTATCAAAACTTTATTTTGTTAGTGTTAAATAGCAGCAAAAATTAAAAAAAATCCAGTTGAAAATTTCTTTTGATTTAATTTTTTAAGTTAAATACAAAGCTAGCAAAACTATAATATAAAATTATCAACAAAACACAATTTTTAGACAATAGTGCCATATACGGTGTTCATTAATAGAACTGAACTACAATCAAATACAATTGACTTTGATTTTTATGCTCAAATGCTTTTTTTCATATCAAGATACCGTTTTGCTTGTTTTTGTACTATATGAGGAACCCGCACATTGTGCTGAGCAAGATATGGTTATTTCTGCTTGTTGCATAACATTACAAATTTCATATTAGTTTCCGGCGGTGGTTTCTGCAGAAAAAAAATTTGTTCGGGTCTCTTTTAATTCACCATGACTTTTCATGCAATGTCCATGCAGAATTTAGGATTGCATGGTATTCATTTATTTAGCTTTATTATCCGTTTTTTGTTCATCTGTTATTCCCAGCGGTGCGCTATAGGCGTCAGCTAAAAGAGGTGAATTAGTAAAATTTTTCGAAAGGTCGGAAAATGTGGTGGTAGCAGAAATATCATCAGTCTCACTGTCTACACTAGACTCCAAAAATTTCATTTCAACGGTAAGATTTTTATTTATGAGACTTTTCTCGGCTTTGTTATTATAAGCCGATGTCATCGGTGATATACCGGTTGGTGTAGAGCTGTATGCTATCGCTATAGATGCGCGTGAATCGGCATTTTCTTGCGACAATTCAGAGAAGGTACTGGTGGCTGAAAAGTCTTCGATTCCACTGTCCGTCGTTGAGCGAGTGCAACGGATTTTTCCAGCCGCCGATTTATCGCTCCCAAACAATTTTTCCTCCCTAAAAATCCCTTTTAAAATTTCCAGCAGCTCGGGAAACAGCGGGCGTTCGAACGGGATTCTTCGCCAGCACGAAAGCATGGTTCGATACAATTTCTCGCAGAGACAAAACCTGGGAACCGGCAGGCGGTATTCATCCAGACAGACTTTACTCACAATGGTCTGGTGGTTCCAGTCGTCGTACGGAGTAGCACCCAGACTGAAAATCTCCCACAAAAGCACACCGAACGCCCAGACGTCTGTTGCCGTATTATGACGAGACTTTTCCAAACCGTGCAGACATTCCGGGGGGGTTATAGCGATAGGAATGGGTCTTTCGTCCGACAAATGAGTGGGAGGTTCGTAAAATCCGTAATCTCCGATTTCCCTGGCTAATCCGAAATCGCAAAGGACCACGTGCTCGATTTCCCCCCACTCGTTCTTCCTGAGCAAAAAGTTTCTGGCGGCTAAGTCCCGATGCACGATGTGCAACTCCTGAAGATGCACGCAGGCTTTACCGGCGCATTTGGACAATTTAGCCAAAGACAATTTAACAGAAAAAGGCAAAGCGGTAGCATCCGCTTGCGTCTGATCCATGGACGTCTGCAACCATTGCCTCATACTACCGCCGTTCATCAATTCCAACACCAAGCGATAAGGTCGCTTTATAGTACGAACGCCCACAATAGGCACCACGTACTTACCCCTGGCTTTCCACAGTAGACGAATCTCTTCCAGAAAACATCGTTCATCGTAGTCTGTGTACCCGTCGCGCAGTTGTTTACACGCCACTAATTTATTATTGTACCTTCCCAGTAGTACTAAGCCAAATTTTCCGCCGCCTAGCGTGGAGAATTTCTGATGATTTTTCTCGGGGTTATTTTGCATCAAATGCAACCGGCCGGGAATAATCTGCGGAACTCCTCGAATTTTTTTATAAAAACTAACGTAAAATATACACAGAAATATGAAAATTCCAATTACCAGAAAACAAAACAAGCTGATGGCTACTAAAATCAACGGGTGTATATATTCTCTAGGTAACAAAGTCGAATCGCGATTGAAGTTAAAAAGTATAGAACAGTCTTTGAAACAATACTCCCAGCGTTGTGATGTTATAAAACACCAAGGTGCGCCGAAATTGGCATTGCGACATTTGTTATGGTGTCCGAGATGCCATTTAAGAACTATGGAGGCGGTTTTGTAGGATGTATCCTCCGCTTCGTTCCAGTTTATACATTTTTTACCAGTTTTAGTGGTGGATTTAGCTCCCAAATAGGCGGAGGGTCTCTGGCATAAAAGTCTTCCCGCCCACGCACAGTCTAGCGTATCATTTACGCACGATTCGCGACAACTATTTGGATTTTCAGCGATTGGTTTAGTCTCTAAAATAAAGTTAAACACACAATTTAGAAAGGTTTAGAAATATTTGTTTGACGAATGTTCACATGTTTCGCGAAACCAAGCCCGAAATTCAGGTTTTGGAAATCCAGTCCTAATTTAATTTCAAAAATGATTCAATGTACGCATTAAAAAATATTTTTAGACATTACGCATTTAGAAATATTTTCGGACATTAGTAAAATAAAAAATTCGACGTTTTGTTCACTATTTATATCAATATTAATAACCGGCGACTTTTTCATATAGGGTTTAAAACTTTGCAAAAGAATTTTTGGTAAATCGCCTCTATTTTATGAATGTTGATTTTGTTATGAGAGATTTTTTTCACTGGGATAAAATCAACGATTCTTCGCTACAATACAGCCGTCTACCACTGCGCGAAAAAATTGTTTTACAAATCTATTTTTTTCAAGCTAATATAATAAAGTGAAAGAGCTTTTCAAACTAGCCACAGCCTAAACTCTAAATTGCTTTTGTCAGTTATCATGATTCTAAAGGCTGGTTTATACATATGACAAAACGTCCTTTGGACAAAGTCCAAAGGACAAAAGTCCTTTGGAGTTTGTCTCAAGGACAAATACAGCGTAAAAACGTCCTCTGGACTTTGTCCAAAGGACAAAATCCAAAGGACCACGCGTTCATACTTTCTTGTCCTTTGGACTTTTCCCTTTGGATTTTTTCTTTTGGACTTTGTCCAAACGACAAATTTTAAGTAGCGTTCATACTTCGTCAAAAGGAAAAATCCAAAGGACGTTTTGGTTTTTCTATAATTGTTTTGTCATTTTAATAATGACGTTTTGTCATAAGTATGATCCAGCCTTAATCGTTGTCTTGAGTTGGAAACCAATCCTTAGCAACAATAATTCAATTTAAAAAAAAATAGTTCCAAGAGCGGACTTAAACAAGCGTTTAATAAATTATATAATAAAAGCTCTAGCTGTACTTGATACGAATTCGCAGATAAAAGGCAGTGTACGATTAGAACGGTCCACTATTTCCAATGTCCTATGACCGTTGAAATCGCGAATTACTCCAATCATGTAGTGACCATCTGTTACTTCATCAAGATTAAATATCTCCGGTTTCCATTCAGGCGGATCGTGTTGAAATATGCATCTGGAAAGGTTTCCATTGTCGTACCATCTATTATAAGAATAATTTTATATAATATAATAATAGTAATATATACAATATAATAATAATTCTAATCGCTATAGTATTTTTTACATTTCAATTGAAGGTAATGTTGACAAAAGAATTTTTATTTGAATTTAAGTTTTGGAAATTAAATCAATTTTGTGAGTGTGAAAAAGGTTTAATTCTTATTACTATAATCAAGAATATATAACACAAGAGAATGTCCGACTGTACACTAAATTTTTGACGAAAATTTTGCGAGAAAAGTCGCATTTTCGAATTCTTGCGCGAGTTTTCTCGCAAAAATCCGCCATTTTCTGCTAGTTTTCCCGCGCTGCGATTTTTAAAACAGTGTTAGTTTTCTCGCCGTGTGGATTGCGACTTCTTTTGCACTCTATACTGCAATTCGCACTGCGATTATTTTCGCACTGCGAGTCTGGCTGCACAACAAAAAAACAGAGATGCTGGTATTTATTTTCAATGGAGTAAAACACTTCGAAACTTGTTTTATTTAATTTTAAAACGTAAAATTACTTTATTTTATTAAAACTAAAAAGTTTTAACATCTTAAGTTAAAAAAACTACTTTTACTCATTTAAAGGTGCATTATACTAAATCATCGCGCTTTTTTCGCTTGAATTTTGGTATCAATCGATGCGTCAGGCTTTACTGAGTAAAAATTGCATTACAAAAAAATTAAATTTCA
This sequence comes from Microlaimidae sp. YZB2_3, assembly GCA_030248175.1. Classification (NCBI taxonomy): domain Eukaryota; kingdom Metazoa; phylum Nematoda; class Chromadorea; order Desmodorida; family Microlaimidae; species Microlaimidae sp. YZB2_3. The sequence continues at coordinate 13,841 of JASAMX010006932.1, forward strand.
ACGGTTGTTCAGATATTAGCAAAAATATCGCTTGGTTATTCCAGAAAAGTTTTTGTTTTTTAACAAACACCAACCACGGTGTTTTGTTTGCTTACGTTGGACTTTGTACACGCATTCTTTCTCGTAAAAATTCAAACATATTTAAGATATTTTATATGCAAATTTTGCAATGAAAAGATGCAAAATTTTTAATTATACTAATTTCTGTGTCTTTGTATACGAATTCGAAAGTGCGACTTTTTTCGCAAAATTTTGGTCAAAAATTTAGTGTACAGTCGGACATTTTCTTGTGTTATATATTTTTGCTAAAACTGTCTCGCGTTGTGAAAGCGCGCGTTTTTACTGCGCCGTAAATGTTGAGGGAAAAATATTAATTTTACAGCGCAGCCAAGTAGATCCTGCCTGATACTTTGTACTGCAAATCCTGCCTCGGAGGCAGGTAGATAGCAGGATGGAGGGACAAAAATTTAACGAATGAAAATGACACAAACATATTAATAATCACACATTAATCAATAATTCATGTATTTCTGCAATTAACAGAAATGCACATTAACAGAAATCCATGCATTTCTGCAATTAACAGAAATGCATCGATTAATCAATACAGTTTGATAATACCAAATAACTAATATTAATTGACTTGATCAAATCAATATGTAAGCTTCTGTATTTATCGACATCAATATAAATTTAAACTCATTTTGGCGATCCATGGTATAAAATGTATCTTTTCTAACACAGCTTTTCTCAAACAGTAACAAATTAAATATTAAAATTTGGCCAATGAACATTAATACTAACCAATGGTAAGTTTTAAACTGATTATTATTTATTATTCAAATTATTTATATTTAATGAAATTGAGTTACCTCCAGTTTTTCCAGTCCGATTTTGAACCACTTCCGATGTATTTTCCCCCAATCCAAAACAAGGAATTGATCATGCTGAAATCGCGAACCAAATCTCCTACCGCCTTGGTTGGTATGTGCAATAAACGACCTCTAAAGTAAAAAAAAAACACATAAAGATTTTCCCGATAATCTACACGTGCATATTTAAGCTAAAACCGCAGCATGTTGCGATTTGAAATGTTGTCGACGTTTAGATTTCGTAACAAGACAAATTTTAAATACAAACAAAATGAGTTATCATTAACAAAAATTCTGATTAATGATATTCAACTAAGATAATCTGTACATACAAATAAAATGATTTAGCATTAACAAAAATTCCGATTAATGATATTCAACTGCAAATAAACACAAAAAAACCATAAGAGCTGGTTCACACCAGACGACCAGTGATAAGTGACAACGCCTTGCGTTTGCCTTTCGCCAACGCGTTTATACCATTAAGACTGGTTCATACTTATCGTCGTTACTATGGCAAAATGAGCCACTGTCATTATAAAATATACGAAGATTGTGACTCATTCTGTAGGTAATAGGGTCCTGTTTTAAATTAAAAATGAGTCACAGGCAGACATATTTTTTACGAACTGTGGCTTATTTTGCCGTAGTAACGACGTTATGTAAAAACGTCCTTTGGACAAAGTCCAAAAGACGTTTTTACATACGTTTATACGCTGTATTCGCTCTTTGGACTTTGTCCAAAGGACGTTTTTACATAAGTATGAACCAGCCTTTACACTGTCATTGGTAGCTGCGGTTTGAGTGAATGCGTTGTCACTTGTCCAGTATGGCAAGTGAGAAGTGTTTGACAAACCGGAGATATGATGTAGGAGAACTGTTTCGACAGATTAATTCAGCGTCTTCCCAAGTCTCCAAACTCCAGTGAACTCGAAACCATGAATTGGTGCTCGGACTGTACTCAAGGCCTTCCATTACTAAAATTGAAAAAAAAAACTCCTTATTTTTCGTAATTTTAAATTCAGTATTCTGGTTTTCGGAGTTTTGTAAGCCCCTGGACCTCCGTTATATATTTTTGTGCCAACCCAATATCAGTTCAAACGTAATTCAGGCTAAAAACATTTTTCATGTGAGCATTTCTCGTTAACAAAACATTTGATTTATTCAAAAACTTTATTATTGTATAGAGTTTAACGTTGGCTATACATTGATATATTATCGTCTAAATCAACTTTACCGTTAGCGAGATATGCCATAGGCTTTCCTAATAACAGCTCTCAAAATTTCATTCAGTAGGTTGGAGGCAGATAAAAGGCAGCCCAAATGCACTGGCGGTATATAGAAGGCAGAATGGAGGCAGGTAAATAGCAGTAAAATGTCTAGGAGGCAAGTAAAAACAAAGCATAGGCTGCCTCAGAGGCAGTCGAAACTGCCTTTTGGGCCTTGTTGATATCCGAGTGACAACTGAAGAGTGACAAGGCGTCCCGCGGGCGTTTACAGCATTACACGTTGTGTCATTTATGCTTTGTCACGTATCACTTTGGTGTAAGTTAGCCCTTATTATCAAGCAAATTCATGTTAAAAAACACGTAAAATGTCTTTTATCTGCACCCAGCAAGGTAGGCGGCAAGTTAGATGCGGGTAAATTTGGAATGGAGAAAGGTGGTAGGCAGGCAGACAAAAACCTAATTTTCAAATATGGCTTCATCGTGTCCGTATCGAAATAATTTTTTGAAAAAAATTAAAAAAAATATTCCATTAAAGGAGCGGTACCGAGTCAAACTTTTTGTCTTCGATTTTGATAATTTTATTTGTAAAAACCTTACCCCTGCCCCCAATAGGCCACAAAATATTTTTCCTAAAAATATTTATATGGGTTCAGTGGATATGACCTCCGAAAATTGCGTTTTTTTCGAAAATCTGTATTTAAACGATTTCCTAATGAGTATAAAATTTTAAGTTTTAAAAGTTTTAGTGAAAGAAAACGGCTATTTTCTACTTTAATTTGATACCTTGATCGTTAATATTGGTGTAGTATTTGTCCAGATATTGCGTTTCCCGTACAAAAAAACCTCGATTTTTTTCGTTAAAAATGCCAAACGACGGCAGGGATTTCATCAAGTTTGCCCAACACTTTTGCCTTAAAATGTTTGTTAGCGAAAAAAGTCGCGGGTTTTTTGTACGGGAAATGCAATATCTCAAAAAATACTGCTCCAATTTTAACAATCAATGTATCAAATTAAAATAGAGAGTAGCCGCTTTCTTTTAGTAAAACTTTTATAATTTAAAATTTTATACTCATTGAGAAATCTTTCAAATACAAAATTTCAAAAAAACGCGATTCTTGGGGAGAGGATCATATCTCCTAAACCAACAAAGATATTTTGATGAAAAAAATTTTGTGGCCTATTGTAGGCAGGGGTAAGGTTTTTACAAAAAATTAACAAAATCAAAGACAAAAAGTTTGACTCGGTAGTCGGTACCGAACCTTTATATATTTTATTTCCAAATTCTTTCTCAGCTTATTTTTTCATATCTTAATAAAAAGGTTACAAATAGTTCTTAAACACAGCTGATATAAGCAAACATATTCAAGATTAAAAAGGTTTATATTTCGCATTTAAAAGGCGCAACACCAAAAGTATTTCCGCCTTTTAAAGCTTAGGAGCTTGATTTATGAAATAATTTTTATCTAAAACAACAAACATATTTTCGAGTAATCAGTTTTACCATTTTGTAAGCTTAAAAAATAAAAAAACTACATATAATGCAGCTGGAAAGTTTCTGCAGTACTATTTAATATTGTTTTTTATTAGCGAATTTAAAAAAAGAATAATTTCAGAAAAAAAATACTTAACCCTTTGGGATTCTTTCCGCTTTAAATCCGCGGAGGGATTCCGCGTCAGTGCTGCTCAGTGTTAAATTCCGTGTCTAATCGACGATCGGCACCAATTTTAACACTGAGCATCACTGACGCAGAATCCTTTCTGCGGATATAAAGTTGTTTTTGGAGGAAAAAATCCCAAAGAGTTAATACCGCCATAAATATTTACTTGGAATTTTAGTTTGATAAATCCTTTGGTTTTTGCTTCCATTGCACAAACGGGAGTCAGACGCATCGACAAGATAATTTGGCTTTTTATATTTTGAACTTAACCAACAACAATTGTTTTGATTTCTAAAATATTTAAATAATTGTAGCTTGCGCTGGAATTGTTTAATAAACATAAAGTATAGCACATATTATGTACATCGTAAATTGTGTCAAAAATATTTATTTCCGCACATTGAACTGTGTACATATGTTCATTAAATAATTTCAGTGCAAGTAGTCGATGATTTATTAATGAATATTTTAAGCTAATATAAAAAAAAAAGTTAAAAATTTTCAGAAAAAAAATATAATTTTTTAAGAAGTATATAAAATTCCTTTAATGTATACTTTTACATAAAAACAAACATAATTTATTTTTTATAAGTTAAAAAATATCGAATGAAAAAATGTCAAGACTTGCTTTTTATTTTGTAATTAATATATTTTTCGAGTTGTGTAATATAGTATTAACCTTTTTGTGTAACAAGCAAAATATCGCTATAGTTCAAAACCAGATTTTGGCTGAAATTCTCCACTTTAATTATGACAACAATTTACAAGATACGCTTCAAAAAATTTTGGAGATTTTAAATAAAAATTTTCTTTAACGGAAGAAAATATTTTACAACTAAGTTTAAACAAAATAGCAAATGAAATAATTAACATCTGTACAATTTGCACCAATACTTGCAGTGTTCGTCATTTATTTCAATTAAACTGCTAAATTAGAAAACAAAGACTATTGAATCGAAAAATACTATATAATTTTTTTTAAATATTGTATTTATTGTATTGGGATTGTCAATAAAACCTAACTAACTTCTTAATTGTAAAAGAATGCAAAATTATATCCAAAATAAAAATTTCTGCTAATTAAATTTAAACACACCTTTCACAGTTTTCATCATACCAAAACGATTGGCATTTATCGTTGAGGGAACATTCTTCTTTGCATTTTTTAATAGATTTCCAGTTTGTTTTGTTAATATGAGTATCTAAAACATTACAATAAGACATTCTATTCAAAATAACTTAGTAAAACTTTGAAAAAACACATTCGTTGATTTTTAGTAATAAAAAAGTAGTTTTTCGCTAAGTTTATTATGTGGCATTTTCGAAAGCTTTCTTCTTAATATATATTTTTTGTGATTTTAGGCGTATATTATAATAATAAAGAAAGAAAACTAATAACTGACTTTTTTCATCCACACTTAATTTTGGCAATGGCTTTTGTGCTTTTTGTAATATTTTGTGCTTTATTTGTTACCGCAAATAATGGGAACTTGGAGTCCTAAAAAAAAATTTGTTTGGGCTTGAATTTAGGCTTTGCTTAGGCTTAGGTATAGGTTTTATATTTTTTTTACTTTTGTCTTTAAGTTTCTGACTTACAGTTCCAAGTTACCCACTTACAACTTCAAGTTCTTTATTTTTGACTCCAAGTTCCTTAAGCTCTATCGACCTTAAATTGAAGAGCCTCATTATTTTATCTTAATACAAAAATACTTACTACTGCTGGAAAGATCTTGGTACAAAAATTATAATAATTATTAAAAAAAATTTGCTTTAAACCTATATTACCTGAAATTTTATCAATAAAACAGACATTATGTTTTTCACTCCAACGATACTCATTTTTCCGTAAAGTTTCTAAAAAAAGCAAAAAAACATGGCATAACAATAACAATCTGCTTGATAAAAACTTTGGTTAGATGGAAACCGACATCTTATTATAAAAAGAAACACAGTCGATAAAATATTTATTGAATACATTATTCTACGTGACGTTTTGATAGTATCTCACAATCAGACGAACTAAAATACAAGCAATATTATATTTTGAATCAAATATATAATCATAATTACGGAATAAAAGCAAATAAGATAAAATAAAGGACAATATAAATAGAAAAAATATTAAGACAAAGTGAAAGATCTTATATAACGTGATAAACATACAACTTTTAGAATAAAATTTTAAAGGTTAAAAATATATACAATATAAAATTAAAATATTTATAAAATACGGAAAAAATAATACAAAAAATAATTTTAAAATATAAGTTAAGCCCGACAGATAAAATTTTTTTAAATTTTAGACTCAAAGATATAGTGCTACTAAAAAATGTATAAAATATTGTATGTTTATCACGTTATATAAGATTTATTCTGAAAATTGTATGTTCATAACGTTATATAAGATCTTTCGCTTGCTCTTAATATTTTTAGTATTTACATATTCCTTTTTTATCCTATTTGCTTTTATTCCGTATTTATGATTATATATTGGATACAAATTTAATTTTGTTTGTATTTTAGTTCGTCTGATGATGATTGTGAGATACAATCGAAACTTCATATTAAAGAATGTATTCAATAAATATTTTATTGACTGTGTTTCTTTTTACAAATTACAGTTATGTAGTTCTCAAAATAGTTTACACTATGTAATCGTTTACTATACCTTCATTTGTTTTAAAGGTTTTTATTTTTTTTATTATATGTAAATATAGACTTGTTTTAAAATTTCTAATCAGTCTAATGTAAAAATTTGGAAAAAATTAGAAAAAAATACTAACCTTCATGACAGGTTGCAGGAGCTTCCAGCTTTTTACCTTAAAAAAGTTTAATATTTTAACATTATCATTAACACTATGAGATTTTTTTATAGTATACAATGTAGTAATAATTTTAAACTCACATGCCACCATTAACCAGTTAACCGATGGCACGTTGTTATAGACTTACTAATGTGTTTATGTTTTTAAAAAATGGTACGGGGTCTTTAGAGCCATTGAAAATATTTGGGAACTCGGAGCCACGAGCAATGGAAACTTGGAGCCTTTAAAAAATATTGGCGTGGGTTTAGATTTAGGCTTTGTTTGGGCTTAGGTAAACGTTTTAGCCATTTTTACTTGCAGCTCCAATATTCCAACTTACGGCTCAAAGTTCCCTCCTTACGGCTCTAATTTTTATTGTTTTTAGCTTCAAGTTCCAGCTCTAAATTCCCTCGGCACGATCCACCAGAAATTTAGAAAATTCTATAGTAATCGTTGACCAGATCTAATAAATCTATATTTCAATGGTTTATGGATCTTTGTTTTAAATAAAAGCTAATACGATCATCTGGTATTAAAATAGTTAAATTCGTATTTTATTAAAATTTCTTTTAAAATTGAGTCAAGGTAATTATTTATTTTAATTGGACGCCGCGTCACAACCTTAAAAAACTAGACTCAATTTCAAAAAACATGAAACAGCTTGCTGGCATAACAAATCACAGATTGATTATTAAGTATTAATAATTAATTAATTATTTTTATTATTAATTATGATTATTATTGACCAAAATTTATAAAAGTTTGAAGGCTCAAAGTATAGATATGTAGCGTTGTTTGAGGCATGCTAAGTTGTTTCATAATAAAGTTTTGCAAAAAAATTTGTTTTTTGATTTGTGTTACTTCCTGGTGGTATTTGGGTTCAGTTTATAAATTAAAATTTAACATAATATGCAAAACCTCAATAAAAAGTATAAAAAAGCACAATTAAGCGCTAAAAAATTTTGCTGTATGGTTCCTTTTTTCCCTTTTTTATTTAACAAGTAGCCCGTGTCAGCGCTACGGCTGACAAATAATTTTTCTCGCATTTTTTATATTCATTTACTTTTTTTCAAAATTCAACCCTTTTATGCCATTCCCGTGACTATAAGCTTTACAGTGATACCTCAGTTACCCACTCTAATTTTAGGTGGGGAAAAGGGTCTTTCCTTCTTTTGGTGAAAATATGTTGTCCAGAATAAAGATGTCCGTGTTATTTTTTTTAAATTGTAACCCATTTATGACATTCTCCAGACTGTAAGCTTTGCAATGATACCTCATTTAGCCCAATCTGTTTTGTGGTTGAGGAGAAGGGTCCTCCCTTTTGGTGAAAATGCGTTGTCCAGCATAAAGATGTCCTTGTTATTTATTTTTTAAAAATTCAACCCTTTTATGACATTCCTTGAAATTCAAGCTTTGCAATGATATCTTATTTAGCTCAATCCTTTTTTGTGGTTAAGGAGAAAGGTCATTCCTCCTTTTAGTAAAAAAACGTTGTCCAGCATAAAGATGTGCATGTTCATTTTTTCAAAAACATGATATTTTGGCTTCACATTGGCGAATTACTCTTACCAATAAGTTTGAGCCAATTTGAAGATAAAAATTTTTTCAACTTTCAAAGTCCATAGGGCCCATTTTTTGTGAAAATGTGTTGTCCAACCAAAAGATGTCCATACAATTTTTTTTAATTTCATCCCCTTTATGACATTCCCTCTCTGTAAGATTTGCAATGATATCTCATTGAGTTCAATCCTTATGCTGGTTGGGGAGGAAGGTCGTTCCTCTTTTTAGTGAAAAACGTTGTCCAGCAGTAAGATGTCCATGTTAATCCTACCAAAAATGACATTTTTGTAAAATATTTTATCAAATAATGATAATTACTCTTATCAATAAGTTCGAGCCATTTCAAAGCCAAAAATATTTCACTTTCCAAAATCCATAGGAATGTTAAAAAAATACATGAACTTTTATATTTTAATTTTTTGTTTAAATCACCATAAATTACAAGCCTTATGTTTTCAAATGTTTCAGCAAAAACAAAAAAAAACATTAAAGATTCTTTTAAAGCAATGATTTTAATTAGTTTCATTGGTAGTATTTTATCATTATAGGAAAACCTCTCTCATTGTAAAATCAACATTTTTTAAAATAAATAAATTTGTTTCAAACCTTTTTCCACTAATAATGAAGAGCTATTTATCTTTTTTTCATAATAAACAGTGTCCAATGCGTCTTCGTAGCATGGCTCATAATAGTCAGAACGCCCCAAAAACTGATCTTTATATCCTAAATAAAAATAAATAATGACGAATTTTAAAAAATTGAATTGCGTATTGTAGTGCAATTTCCAACTTTTAAATGCATTAACCAAAAATAAAGTACAGGCCTTGTCCCGGTTGATTGTTTAGTTGCTTGTTTGTTATATATTGTTATAACAACCCTTTTTCATCCATATTGTATACTCACAGCGTTGCATACCATACTGCAGTCGAATTCCATACAGTATTGCAACAGGATTGCATACAGTATTGAAGCCGCACTGCCTGAAGTCGTGCAGTAGCTTTGTAGCTTTGTGCAGTGCTGCAGCAATATTGCATGCAGTACTGCAGCAATATTGTATGAAGTACGACAACAGCATTGATTGCAGGACTGCAGTAAAATAATATGCAATAGTGCAGTAGCATTGAATGCAGTACGGCAGCAGCATTGCATGCAGTACTGCAGTAGCATTTCATACAGTACTGCAGCACAGTTTTATGCAATGCTACGGCAGCATTGCCATGTAATGCTGCAGTAACTGTTACACGCTATACTGCTGCAACATCAATTTTGATGAACGTGAGCGCTGAGAATAACATCTGCTCCTCTCACTATGGAAATGACTGAGTGATACGCGAAATATTTTAGCTTATTTTAACCGGATTACTGAACACAAAAAAAAAACTGTTCGATTTTTTGTGCTTTAACTAAATACCAAAAAATATTACCCCAACCAGGCTGCTAGAGAATTTTTCTTCATGGTCGAATGAGATAAAAACATATAGCTAAACTACTAAGCGATTAAAAAACAATATTACCAAGCCAGCAATTCGTCTCTTCATTTCTAAGCAGATAATCTATGGATAGACACCGAGCTATTTCAGCGCATGTCGCTAAACATTCATTTTCAGTTCTGTTTTTACTGGATAAATTTATAAGGTTATTGCCTGAAAACAATTTTTCTATATTCTATGGACTTTTTTATTGACATAACCAGTTAAAGTTATTGTTTGGTTACATGTAAATTTTGGAAAGCACAAAAACAAAAAAACATAAGTTTGGACAAAACCATTTTGCAGACACATGTTAGCACATATTCCTTATAAAAATAAGATAGTAGCAAAAAACGTACATTCACGTATAGATAAATTTTTTTTGGTGAACTGGAGAACTCTACTGATAAATGGGACTACTGAATAAATTAGTAAAATATTATGGACGCACCTAGCATAATAAAATTACGGATCAGATGTCGTCACCAAGAAATAAAAATACTTGGCTTTTACCAAGAATACATGAAATTTAAATGAAGAACAAATTATACGGGCTATGTGTGGATCCAACCTAAAAGCATTCGTATGCATATGTTTATATTCATACGTATGCATATGCATAAATTCATATGCATATGTATGCATTTTTTTATAGTTATAGTTATATGCATTTTTGCGCAAAGTATATGCATACGTATGCATTTTTTTGAAACTTTTATGCATATGTATGCATTTTTTTCTAACTTTAATGCATACGCATGCATAAAAGTTTCAAAAAAATGCATACGTATGCATATACTTTCCGGAAAAATGCATACGTATGCATATAACTAAAAAAATATGCATACGTATGCATATACTTTCCGGAAAATGCATACGTATGCATATAAGTTGCAAAATATGCTTACGTATGCATAAAAGTTTCAAAAAAATGCATACGTATGCATATACTTTGCGGAAAAATGCATACGTATGCATATAACTAAAAAAATATGCATACGTATGCATATGAATTTATGGATTCTAGGACACGAGGGTACTGGACACGAGGGTACTGGACACGAGGGTACTGGACACGAGGGTACTGGACACGGGGGTACCGGACACGAGGGTACTGAGCTAAGAAAAAATACGTTTGCCACAAATATGTAAATTTTTTAAACTGAATGAGTCGAACTAAATTTTAATCGTTTGAACGTGAAGACAAATAAACGTTACATAAGTCGTTTCGTTTTTTAATTTTAAGTAACATTTTTTCTTGCTTAAATATAATGCAATTTCATAATCAAAAAACTACGTAAATTGTTTAAAAAACATCATACTAAAACATGAAATTTTTAAAGGTTATTTTACACACAATTTATACCATGGATTTTTAATAAAAACAATGAAAATGTTTAAAGTTATCTCCGAATCTCTGAAGCTTCGAAACCCTGCCTTTGAAAAAACTAAAGAATCATTATTAAACAACCATGAGTGGAATGAGAACGCCAAGAAGTTGTTTATTTACTGTGTTTTTTTCTAAATCATATACTCATACGAAAATACGAAGCGAGTTTCAGTTTTTCGCTGTCATTTTTATATTTAAACTCCTTTCATCGACTCTTGATTATTATTATTTTTGTTTTATGTCTTCTCAATAATTTTATTTTTATAATCTTCTTTTATAACTCAGTCAAACAAACTAAATGATATTTAAATATAATAAACTATTGTTATGCAATAAGTTTATTCCGTTTTATGCGGGAAGGTTATGTTTTTTGCTCGTCAGTACCCTCGTGTCCAGTACCCTCGTGTCCCTCTTGCATAATAAATCGATTTTGCTGCCAGGTTGTGATGAACGCAATTTTTTTAAGCCCAGTACCTTCGTGTCCAGTACCCTCGTGTCCAGTACCCTCGTGTCCAGTACCCTCGTGTCCAGTACCCTCGTGTCCCGTTCCCAATTTATGCATACGTATGCATAAAATACAAACATACGTACGCATTTAGGTTGGATCCACACATAGCCCGTATAATTTGTTCTTCATTTCTCATTCTTCTTTTCGTTATTAATTAATTTTCATGTATTCTTGCTTTTACTCAATGTTTTGTTTTTAATTTTGAGATGATGTAGTGACAGAACGTACGTTTTGCCAAGAATGCCCTACTCTTATGCATTCTTGATTTTGCATATTGAAGGTCCCGAGATCGAGTGTTGACTCCTGACTGAGACATGTTATATTATGATAATATTGATCGTTCGTTAATATTGTAGCATGTAGTATTTGGTTACGGAGTTAGCTCCAAGTAACATAGGTTTTTAATATCCTACCTTTTGCGAAATAAATATAGTTTCTATAATTTTTTTAAATTAATACTGAGCAGCGGTTGTGTAGTCGGTGTTCTGTGTTTGAGAAGCGCTTTTTTTATCATAATACTAATAAAAAGGGTTAAAATATTGGGTTAAAAAATTAAAAAAACCCTGAAACGGCTTAGCTGAAATTGTTTCTATAGCTTAGCGAAAATTTATGTAAAGTGAGATTGTTCTGTGGTTGAAAACCTGATCCGGTTTTATTAAAGGTGCGGTACCAAGTCAAACTTTTTGCCTTCCATTTTGAATATTTTTATATAAACCTTACCTCTGGCCTTAATAACCTACAAAAATAATTTTTTTTTGTTAAATTAACTCCAGTGGTTCAGGAGATATGACCTTCCAAAAATGGTGTTTTTCGACAATTCTGTACTTGAAAAATTGTTCAATGGGTGTTAAAATTTAAATTACAAAAAATGCATTTAAAAAAAGCGGCTACTTTCTATTTTGATTTGATACCTTGATCATTAAAATTGATGCAGTATTTGTCGAGATATTGAGTTTCCCGTTCAAAAAACCCGCGATTTTTTGCTAAAAATACGAAGTGTGAACAAAAAATGTTGGGTTTCCCAAATTTTATCATATCATTGCCGTCGTTTGGTGTTTTTCACAAAAAATCGCGTTTTTTGTACGGGAAACACAATGTCTTGACAACTACTACATCAATCTTAACGATCAAGGCATGAAATTTAAGTACAAAGTAGCCGCTTTTGTAGAGTGCATTTTTTGTGATTTAAATTTTAATACATATTGAGGAATCTTTTAAGTACAGAATTGTCGAAAAACGCCATTTTTGTAGGGTCATATTTCCTGAACCACTGAATATATTTTGATGAAAAATTTTGGGGGGGGGGGTGGGGGGATGATGTTAAAAAAAAAAAAGTAAAAAAAAAAAAGACAAAAAGTGTGACGCGGCACCACACCTTAAAGCTAGATAAAAATTTTAATATTATTTAAATATCAAGACTCCATACTTAAAACTTTTTCCCCTCTCTGTGTTGTTGTTTTGCTCCTTGGTTCTGTGCCGGTATTTGTAAAAATTGTGGATGGCAGACAATGAAGAAGAACGAGTTCAGGTTGGAGGGGAAAGTGACAGCCCCCAGACAGTTAACGAACTATATTTTTTATCTAGTAGTAGAGTTTGCCAGTTTCCAGGGTTTCCATCAACCCTGGTGTGGTCCGTCCGGCACGCCTCTCGCCTTGCTCACCCCCTCTTCCCACTCCCGGAGGAGCTCAGCAACCGCTACGGGGTTCGCCCAAAGGTCCTCTGGTCCCAGTGTCGTGTTGATGTGTGTGCATGTAAAAAGGTGTTGTGTTGTGTGTGTTTGTGTTTTGCATAGCGGGCAGTTTGGTGATGTGTGTTGTGTTGGATTGATTTTGTGTAGGTAGGAGTAGAGGAAAGGAGATTTCCCTGCCCTGAGTTGGGCGAGGGTTCTCCTGACCCCGCGAGGAAGATTTTCTTCCTCGTTGCTTATTGCTGGTGCTTTTGTTTGAAGTATTGGGTTTATTGGAGTGTTATTTATGTGGTTTGTAACTGTGTTTGTGTGGATTTGTTGTTTTAGTGCTTTGTAAGTTTTGTTGTGTATGTCTGTAGGTATGTTTGTTGTGTAGTTGTTGTTGTGAAATATTGTTTGCTTTTTGAGCCTGCTGGGTGCAGGTTGTTGTGTTAAATAATTAAGTGGGTTGTTTGTGTACATGGCCGCCAATTTTGCTTGTTTTGCGTGGAGTTGGATGTGTGTTGCTATTGGGAGGACTTTAGCCTCTGTGTGTATGATGTGTGTGTTTGTGTCTGTGGTGTGCCCTGTTGCGACCCTGAGAGCTGTGTTTTGTATTGTTTGTAGTTTGCTGATTTGTGTGTGTGATGTAGTGGGGCCCCAGACTGTGCTGGCATACTCGATTATTGGTCGAGTGATTGCCTTGTATGTGTGTATGAGTGTTTCTTTTGGTTTACCCCACGTTGTTGCTGTGAGTGCGTTTATGATTTTGAGTGTTTTGCGTGCTTTGCTGTGTGTGTTTGCGATGTGTGTGTTGAATGTAAGCTTGGGGTTGAATGTGAGCCCCAAGATTTTTGGGTTTTTGGTTGTAATGAGTGTTGTGTTGTTTATTTGTAGTGATAATTGTGTGTTGTACTCTGCAGGGTCTGGTGTGAATAGTGTGGATGTTGTTTTGCTTGCATTTAATGTTAGTTGGTTGTTGTCTGTCCATGCTTGTATTGCGTGTAGGTATGGTTGTATTTGTTGTTGAGCTATGTGGTGGTTTGGGTGTGATGCATATATTGTGATGTCGTCTGCATATGTTATGATGTGTACGTTTGGTGGTGGTGTTGGTATGTCTGCGGTGTAGATGTTGAATAATGTGGGTGATAGACAGGATCCTTGTGGGACTCCTGTTTTGATGAGTTTTTGTTTTGATTTGTAGTTGTTGTATGTGGTGTATGCTTTGCGGCCTTTGATGTAGTTGTTTATGAATTTTGTGATTGTTGTTGGTACTTGTGTTTGTGCGAGTTTGTGTATAAGTGTGTGGTGATTGACAGTGTCGAAAGCTTTGGACATGTCCAGAGCTACGACAACTGTGCGGTGTGGTGGTTTTGGTTTGTTAAAACCTGCTGCTATGTGAGTGTAAAGTGTTTGTAATGCTGTGTAAGTGGAGTATTGTTTTTTGAAGCCGTGTTGATGTGTAATGTTTGGAATGTTGCTTGTGATGTATGGATGTATGATTTTTTAGCAAGTTTTTGCGAGTGCGGATATGAGTGAGATGGGCCTGAATGATTGGCTGTTGTTGATGTTTTTGTTTGGTTTTGGGATTGGGATAGTTGGAAAGTTTCCAACTGTGTGGTATTGTGTTTGTGTTTATGATGTTGGTGTAGAGTTTTGTGATGTATTGTAGTGCTTTGTTGCCTAGATGTTTAAGGTGTTGTATGTTTGTGTTGTCAGGCCCAACTGAATTGTTTGTTTTGCTGTGTTGTATTGCTGTGATTGTTTGCTGTACTGTTAGTGTGATGGGTGTGGATTTTAGTTGTTTAATTGCGCGTGTGATTTTGCGGTATGTTTTGTTTGTTTTGTGGGTTGTGGATTGTGTGAACTGTTTGTTGAAATGTTTTGCTATGCTGTGTGGGCGAGTGATTCTATACTTTCAACTGTCCATTAATACATGCACATACCTTTGATGCAAGCAAAAGTTCTTTGGCTCCATTCAAATTCGTAAAATACGGAAGTTGATTTTTCTATAAAACAGATGTGTTTTAATACGATTTAAAATTAATTAAAATGTTATAAAAGTCATCTATTGACAAATAAACATTAGCGTTTTTGTTTGATTTTTTATTTAGGTTTGGAGATTAAGCGGTGTTCAGAAAGATTTAATATGCTAATTTTGGTTAATTTTAAGCTATTTAAGTAAAAACTGATATTATTCCTTGACGTTTCAAGAATTTACATACAATAAAAAAAGCTTTTGGCAACTCTAATAGTAGTTCGCGATGTCGAAACGACAATAATAAAACGTAAAAGAGAAAAAATTTTAGTTTTTTTATCACAAAAACACATTATTTGTGAGAAAATATATATAATACATTAGCGAACACTTATAATACATACAATGCTAATACTTCAATATTTGCTTTTAAAAAAATATCTTGGTAATGACATAAATTAGTGCTTAGAAAACTAAGCCTTTGAGTTATTTTCTAGTAAACCATGTCTCAAATGTTTGTGGCTGCAATCGGCTCGCATTAATTATGTGATATTTTTGATTGTTTATTTTATTGATATATTTATGCTTAGAAGTATAAACAAGTTCATTTGATTTCATTTATATTAATTACATTATATCAATACGCATAATTTGTGAAGCAGTAAACTCCTTTAAAAAAATATTTACTATAGAAGTGTAAAAAAACTTAAAATATGTTTTGTGAGTTAATATTTTCATTTGCACCTTGAAAATGATACAATTTTTTCTCGTTAAAAATTGATATAAAACAATTAAAGAATAAAATATCTGTCACCTGGTTCTGTCAAAAGTTTTTCATAATAAACTGTAGTTTTCCCATCGTCATAGCATGGTTCTGTGTAATACTCTCCAGCTGAATTTTTATTCAAATTTCCTAAAAAAAAATCAGGGTTTTAGTTATTGATTGGCGTATGGATCCCTGAAAAATTTATAGTAACCTGAAACCTTAATATGATCTCTACTTTAAGCTTTTAATTTGACGAAAATATAAAGTTAAGTTTTTTTTTTAAATTTAAGTCGAAAATATATGTTTTTTAGTTACAAACTCGTTGAAAAATATCATGAAATAAAAAATGCTACACCTAGAACTTGTGTAATGAAGACACAAATTTTTTTAAATTTAAGTCGAAAATATATGTTTTTTTAGTTACAAACTCGTTGAAAAATATCATGAAATAAAAAATGCTACACCTAGAACTTGTGTAATGAAGACACAAAACAGGAAGATTGTAACAAATATATAAAAACAGACATTGGACAGACAGTATGCTGCAATGCTTGGTTCATATTTTGTTCAAATTGTCGAAATACACAAACATTAAAAGTAAAATGTCCAAAACAAAAAGTCAAAATCTCTAAATTCTACCTAGCCAACAATTTTTTCCGTCATAATCACCGACTGTCAGATATTCCACAGACAAACACTCAGTCAGCTTCTGGCATTCCGCTAAACATTCTTCTTCATTTGATGTAGCAATTGATTTTATGTTATTGTCTGAAGAAAAAAATCAAATCATAAGTTTTATAGTTAAGCATTTAGTGTTAGTTTAAAAAAAATAAGCTTATTATTTAAAATATATGCCAAATAAACGTATTTGTTTTAAACCTTTTTAATATATTATTGGCCAAAACAAATAATCATAAGTAGAATACTTTTTAAATTTTTTAGTTAAAATGGATCTTTGCGCATACAATAATTCCTGGGTTTTGTTTTAGATATGTTGCAAAAACAGTTTTTTTATGCATATTCATCTTTTTTTCTTATTTTGTTAGTTTTTTAATATAAAAATCCTAAGTCCCCAACTTTGATACTTTGTTAACCCTTTGGGATATTTTTCGCAACGAATTTGCAAAAGGTGTTTCGCGCTAGTGCTGCACTGTGTTCAACTTCGCATCCGAACGATTTTGACGCGGAGTCCAACACAGAGCGGCACTTGCGCGAAACACCTTCTGCGGATTTGTAGCGGTTTTTGAACGAAGAGTTTACTTCTGCGTGCAATTAAATATACGAAAGCAAGTTCGATTGCTTTTTTATGAATCATCCTTTTGGCCATTTTTGGCGGTAATATTTTTGAGCTGTTAAATATGAATATTAATTCCCTCCAATCTTGTTTCGATGCAACTCCCACTGTGTTGAAAAATCAAGACTTATCTGCGAAACAATGAATTTTTGAACGTACATTCATTCTCTTACAGAATGTGAGCCAACAGAAACACGTAAGTAATCTTTTCACACTCTTGGAATATGATCGATTCAATAAGAAAAAGTACTTACATTTAATACAGGCGAAAATTCTCGAACTCCATCTAATTTCGGGTTCAGCCAAAAATGATATTTCTACTCAAAAAAAAATTAATTCGATATGTTACAACCAAATTAAAGATTTTCCATATTTTAATATTTTTTATAACTAAATTTATTATTAAATATTTATGGTTTTTCGAGGTCATACATTTTGATTAGTTAAATGCAGAAGTGAGCTTGGTACAAATAAATATGTGAAAATTACCAAAAATGTCCATTTTCACAAATATTGTTAAGAACGAATTAAAAAAAAAATTTATATGAAACTTTCATTTTTTAAAAGTGAGTGACTTAATATCGTTTGTTAGTTTCGCTATATTTTATATAATGTAATGAATTGTGTATAATGATAAGTAATCATTTTAATTTATTATTTTCTAGAGTTTATGTATAATATAACGATTTTTGGTAAAATTTTGCAAGGTGTAACTTTTTTTTCTAAATTTTCCGTCAAAAATTTATTGTACAACCTAAATTCTCTTGTATTATATTGTTATATATTAGCAATAATATTGATAAATCACTGTGTATCTAGTTTTTGATCAGCAAATCCGGATAAAATTTGCGTGGCGTGTAGTGATAAAATGTGTGGCGTCCAATGGAAGATTTCTCATAAACTAGTTTTGAACCGCATTCTCTTTAAGTGTTCTGGAACTGGGGCCTTTTTCATAAAAACCTTTGTAAATTCTCATTTTACAAATCTCCGCCTATTTTTTGTAAAATACACCATAAAGGTTTTTCGACTTGTAATCCAGGAGGCGCATCTGCACGCACTGCTCTGCGCTGATTAGTCGTAACCACGTCATTTTATCTCCGCTGACCGATCAATATTCGCCGTGTGGTATATCCTCTATCATGTAATTTACAAAAAATAGGCGGAGATTTGTAAAATGAAAATTAACAAACGTCTTTATGAAATAGGCCCCAGGAGTGTCCCTTGTCACTCCGGTGCTTCACATCGGAGTGACAAGTGACAACACGTTCACACCGCAGAGACAAATGACGTTGTAAGGGTATAAAGGCGCTGGAATACTCGTTATTACTTGCCACCTATCACTCCGGCGTGAACCGTTTTTTAAATCCGGTTTTCAATGAACGCCTTTTTATTTCATAAACCACTAAAATGAATTCATAAACGCCTTTTTATTTCATAAACCACTAAAATAAATTCAGGAACGCCTTTTTATTTCATAAAACACTAAAATAAATTCATGAACGTCTTTTTACTTCATAAACCACTAAAATAAATTCATGAACGCCTTTTTATTTCATAAACCACTAAAATAAATTCATGAACGCCTTTTTATTTCATAAACCACTAAAATAAATTCATGAACGCCTTTTTATTTCATAAACCACTAAAATAAATTCATGAACGCCTTTTTATTTAATAAACCACTAAAATAAATTCATGAACGCCTTTTTATTGTATAAACCATTAAAATAAATTTAGGAAAGTCTTTTTATGTCATAAACCACTAAAATAAATTCATGAACGCTTTTTTATTTCATAAACCACTAAAATAAATTCATGAACGCCTTTTTATTTCATTAACCACTAAAATAAATTCATGAACGCCTTTTTTATTTCATTAACCACTAAAATAAATTTATGAACGTCTTTTTATTTCATAAACCACTAAAATAAATTCATGAACGCCACCATTTCATAAACCACTAAAATAAATTCAGGAAAGCCTTTTTATGTCATAAACCACTAAAATAAATTTATGAACGCCTTTTTATTTCATAAACCACTAAAATAAATTTATGAACGCCTTTTCATTTCATAAACCACTAAAATAAATTCATGAACGCCTTTTTATTTCATAAACCACTAAAATAAATTCATGAACGCCTTTTTATTTCATAAACCACTAAAATAAATTCATGAACGCCTTTTTTTTCATTAACCACTAAAATAAATTTATGAACGTTTTTTTTATTTCATAAACCACTAAAATAAATTCATGAACGCCACCATTTTATAAACCACTAAAATAAATTCAGGAAAGCCTTTTTATATCATAAATTAGTTAAATAAATTCGATCCACTTATCGTCGTTACCACCACAGCATAAGTCCGATTCGTTATAAAATACTCGTAACTGTGACTGTTTTATTTCTTCCAATAGACAACTATTTTAAACTTTATGAGTCAGAGTCACGTTGATTTTGTATCGATTGCGACTTTTTATGTATCGTTGAATTATATCTGGCTGACGTCAAAAATTAAAATGCAGACATGAGGGGACCAATTAAAATTGTGCGGTAATGACGTTTTTTTAAACAAATAAGAATGCAGATTTTTTTTAATTCCACCTTTTCACAAAATATACAACAATTAACTAATTTTAGCCCTTTAAAAATTGCATTTGGGTTCCGGATATAAGTCAACCATAGTAGTACACGACGTTCCGTTCTTACCTCGCTAAAACTCGCAAATAAACGAGTGGTATCTCTTAGACTTGTCTTTAGGGCTCTACGTACTTTCTCATCGGTGGATGTATGAAACAAAGACAGATTGAGTCTGAATCTTCATAAAGTACTTGTAACTATGACTTTTTTATTTTGCACTACACAAACACTATAAACTTTAGTCAGAGTCACGTTGATTTTATATCGATTGCGACTTTTTATCGTTTCGGTCTTACCTCGCTGAAACTCGCAAATAAACGGGTGGTATCCTTTAGGCTTGTCCTCTATTGTCAGTACACTCTTTCCACCGGACCGACGAACCGCGGACACCATCTTGTTTCCGTCCGGGTGGGCGTTCAGTCGGAAATAACCCGGCCGTGGCAGAACCAGAGGATCGCGGAGGAATATGCATCCGGACGCCTGACCGTTTTCGTACCACCTACTCGTATAGACGTGACAAAATAAGTCAGAATGGTTATAAAATGCGCGTAACTGTGACTCCAGGGCTAGTTTACAATGGAGTGACAAGTGATAAGCGACATTGCGTTCCAAGTGCGCCTTTACACCGTTACACTGTCAGTTGTCACTGCGGTGGAAACGCTTTGTCACTTGTTAATCCAGTGTGAGCCAGCCCTAATACTCAAATGCACTTCCGGTAACGTTATGAGTCAGAGTCACTTACATACGGAAAATAATTTGCATAAGCATGGTTGTTACGCTGCTGATTGGACGTTCCGCGTGCTGTTTAGTTCAATATAAGTACGTTCAGAAAATAATTTGCATAAGCATGGTTGTTACGCAGCTGAATGAACGTTCCGCGTGCTGTTTAGTTCAATAATAGTACGTTTAGAAAATAATTTGCATAAGCATGGTTGCTACGCAGCTGATTAGACGTTCCGTGTGCTGTTTAGTTCAATAATAGTACGTTCAGAAAATAATTTGCATAAGCATGGTTGTTACACAGCTAATTGAACGTTCCGCGTACTGTTTAGTTCAATATAAGTACGTTCAGAAAATAATTTGCATAAGCATGGTTGTTACGCAGCTGATTGTACGTTCCGCGTGCTGCTTAGTTCAATAATAGTACGTTCAAAAAATAATTTGCATAAGCATGGTGTTACACAGCTAATTGAACGTTCCGCGTACTGTTTAGTTCAATATAAGTACGTTCAGAAAATAATTTGCATAAGCATGGTTGTTACGCAGCTGATTGAACGTTCCGCGTGCTGCTTAGTTCAATAATAGTACGTTCAAAAAATAATTTGCATAAGCATGGTGTTACGCAGGTGATTGGACGTTCCGTGTGCTGTTTAGTTCAATAATAGTACGTTCAGAGTAGTTTAATTACTAAATCTATATACCTCCAATTTTTCCAGTCAGATTTAGTTCCAGTTCCGAAATACATCCCTCCTATCCAAAACCAAATATTATCCGGCTGAAATTTCGTTAGAAATTCTGCCATTGCTTTGGAGGAAATTTGCAAAAGGCGGCCTCTAAAGAACAAACAATCTTTATTTTTATTCATCAAATGTTTAAATGTTTAAATTTGGAAATGATATATAAACATTTTACAAGAAAATCACAATCTTGAAGTCAGAAAACAAAACTAAAATTAGTATTTTAACGACACAAAATATCAAATCAAAATATTGCTATTTTTTGCATTTTAATCATGTTTTGTAATTGTATTAATTAATTATCACATAATCAACATAAAGGTCTTAAAACACCAATAAATTGAGAACAAAAAAAAAAATTCCGATATTAAAACCTTTAATTATAGAAAGGAGTCATATGGAATGCTCTGTTAAGCGCATTTTGGCTATTTTGTTTTCGAAAAATATTTTGGTTTTATTGTTATATGTTTTCCAAAATTTTTGTATGTTTTGTTGGAGAATATTTTTTGTTTATTTTAGGCTATTCGTTTAACAACCGCATTAAAATAAAACACTCCTTGCATACTAAACCTATTTTTTAAAATGCATATTTGGGTTTCTTCAGCACCAATCCCACAACACTGCCATTTAACGTGGCGTAGCGTTTGTTTGATAAAAAAGTTTGTAAATTTTCATTTTACCAATCTCCTCCTAATTTTTGTAAAGTACATAATAAAGATTCATCGACTTGTAATACGGGAAGATTATCACCATACAGCGAAGAAAATTCTCTGCGCTGATTGGTTCGTCCTCAAGGTCGATAAACTGTCCCTTATTTACTTTTTCATGTACATGTATTTTACAAAAAGTAGACGGAGAGCTGTAAAATGGGAATGAATATCCGCTTTTTCTTTATAGTGTGTGTTTTCTTCGCGGGGATGTGACTTCTCTAAAATTATGAACAGCAAAGCTAAATTTTGTAATTTTCACTGGGTCGGTTTGTGGTCGGTGGTATTTTTTTGTTCACATCATTACATTCTTACCGACACAACTTACGAAATTTAGCTTTTTTGTCCGTACTTTGAGTAGCCACATCCCCGCGAAAAAAACACACGCTATAAAGAAATAGTGGATAGAAACGTGTTAATAAAACAAACCCCTGATTAGTCTGATAAAAAGTATCTCTTCCAGCGGGTGTGGGAATTTGCCTTGAGGCAGTGCTCATATTTTAAGAAGATAGTGAAGTAAATACTCAAATTATTAAAATGCCTAATGTTACTTTAGGTACCACTTCGGTGGATTTTCTTGACAAAACTCTGCAGCTTTTTCCCATGTTTTCTTTGTTTTTTCCAACTTCAACCATGTTTTAGTTGCATTTACGTACGCCAGGCTTTCTATCTCTGAAACTTAATGAGTAAATAGTTTGTTTGCGTAGTGTAAGCATATCAAATTGGTCCATTAACACTGGCGCATCAAAGAATAAAAATAAATACTAAAATGTGTTTTGTGCATCCAGTGGACCGGTGGAAAAATTCTAATTAGCAAATTAAAACCCTTCTCGATTCCTATTCAAGCTAAATTATAATTTTTGTACATAATAACAGATTTATAAAAGCCTTTGGATAACAGAAGGAAATTTTTTGGAACTCATCTGCATCGCCGAAAATTAAGGAACGCCGTTGAACTTAAGCCAAATCACACCGCAAGCACTTAATATGCATTTAAACATAATATTTTATAAAGCTAAAGATGTGAGAAAAAATAAATTTATAACAGTTCTTAAAAGTTTAAAAATCTAAAACAAAAAAAAAGGTTACCAAGTTCTTCTGGCAGTACGAAAATAACGCGAGAAACTGCTACAAACAATAGAACAAGCATAATAAACACTATAAAAAAATAAAAATAATTGCCCTATTTTTAATATTTGAGACTATTGGCGACAAATCGGTGTTTATATACAGAAATAATATAAAAAAATATGTGTTGGAAGGTTTACAATCTTTAAAATGCCCACCTAAATTCGCTTATGTTATTTTTTGGTTTTTTGTTCGTTCCGTAACTGGTTATGCATCGGCGACCAAACCATTGGTAGGTTGGTAGCAAACGGGAGGCACTAAAAGTTGAGTTGAGAAAATGTGGTGGAGACAAGTAGAAGATAGAATTCAGGCAGCAAAGCCTTGTTGAGGAAAAGTAGTTAAACCAAAAATATATAATACTATACAAATATTAAAGTATTTTAGGGCTTTAACCCCATATTTTAATTGTAAGCAAATAATAAGCTTCAATTAAAAATTTACTCCGACGTTTCGCAGCAACTATATGCTTCTTCACAGGCTCTAAAACAATACAACAATTATAATATTTTGAAAACAATGTTAAAAGTATAAATAATTAAATAAAACAACAAGGTTATTCACAACAATCAGGTTCAACAACAATGAGGTTCATTCACGCCAAATCAAATCAAAAACCAGCTATTAATTACAGCTAAATGTTTAGCTAACTTCGCACAAAAAATCTTAAATAACCCAAAACTAGAACTTTAATATTTAAGCCAATCTTTCGAGAAAAACGGTTACAACCGCAAGGCCATTACAAACGCTTAATGCCGCTAAAATTTAACCAAAACTAGTCCGCCGCGGAATTTCACTGCCATACATCTCAACAATATTCCACGAAAACTAAGAACAAATCTCAGAAAATATGACATGGAAATTATATAAAAAAACTAATACAATTCAAGAATTAATTAGTCATAGGCAACAAACACCCCAATAAACCAAAACCTGAAAAACATCATCTACTGTGTTTCCTGTACAGATTGCGATAATTTTTATATCGGCTAAACTAAACAGTATAGTACGAAAAATAAAGTCCCGCATAAAAGAACACTAAAGAAGACCCAAATTTTGCACTGAAACCACACACCGTGGAAACACAACATAATATAAATTTTTTAAACACAAAAATGCTCGATAAATCTTCCACAATAATCGAAAATTACTTTTCTGATCAATAATTGAAAAAAAGCTCTATTTTAGAAATTTAAATTTGCAATCATGATCTGAAATCCACCCAATTCTATTGCTAGCAGCAAAAAACTTATCGAAAATACTTCTGCGACTTTAATCAATATTCTTAAATAAATTCATATTTTTCACAAAACAGCTGATTGCACAAACGACTGTCATTCCTCATAATTGTGAAGGTTTCTTTTTGTTTACTTTATAATTTACTCAGGAGTGATTTACTCGTTTTATTACTTCTAATTTTATGCACCTTTTTAAGAAGTGTTATGAAATATTGATTTTCTTACTGAGTTGTTTTATTTAATTATGTATATATCACTGTTTTACGACGTTGCTTTTAAGCTATTATAATTGTTATATTATATTATATTATTATATTACATTATATTGCTTTAGAGCCTGTGAAGAAGAAGCACATAATTACTTCGAAACGTCGGAGTAAAGTTTTTATTTGAAGGATATTTGCTTACAATTAAAATTTAGGGTTAAATCCCGGAAATAAAATTTAATATTTCTAAATATGGAACTCCGGAAACCGGTTAAACTCATTATAATACCATATAATTATATAGTATCGTATATTTTTGGTTAAACTACTTTGTATGAATCTTTGAAGTCGATGGTGATATCTGCAATCTACAAGTATAACCCGTTTTATACAGGTATGGGCATAACAAGAATATGCATGTTTTTGGCATGCCTTAGGTTAAATACAGGTAGATCGAAAATATTTTTTTTAATTTTTATTCACAAAATTTTATTTTAAATGTTTTTTTTATATATTTGCTGAGTGTTTGTGTGAGTCATTTTTCGCTATTTTATTAACATTTTTTATAAAGATAGCTATAATATAAGTTTTAACTTACCGCCGAGAAAAAATATCTGAAAAAATAAAATATTTTACAGGTTTCCATGCAAAAAGGCCGATTAATTATTTCAGGTTTTCCAATATTCCAGTTTTTTTTGGGTTCATGCATCTCATAATAACAATGGTCATTTATTATTCCTTTAATGTGTGAGGATCGTGCATTACACGGGGACCTATAGTGTAACACGGGCCGGAGATTTCGTTTATACGAATAACACACCAATGTCCATCTCCCCTCCGCACAACCTACAAACAAATCGTAAACCCACACGTTCATCGACAAGTTTTGCGCTCACAATTTCGCAACGGCCATTTCTCATTCAAATTAGCAAAAAAAAAACCCGCAGCTTTTTGATTATCGCGGCAAAACTTCTATCAAGAAAAGCCGACATTTTATTTCAAAAGGAAAATTAATATTATGTAAATAAACGAACAAATAGTAGTCCCAAATATTAAAATCCACAATAGTAATAGTTTATTTCAATTCGAAAAATTTTTCAAAAGTTAATGTTCACATTTTATTAAATTGTTTATTACGATTTTTTGTTTTTAACTTTTAATATTCTGTTTAAAAGTTTCAGTGGTATTCTAGATGTGACGTTCGTGTGTGCTTTTTTCTGACTTGTTTTAAGTCCTTTTATATCAAAGAAAACAACCGTCGTCCTCAATAAAATTATGATTAATTGGATTATAATAGTAGTAATATTTGATTTTGAATGCTTCTATGCTACAGAAGACTCTGCAGGTAAGTATTTTAATAATTAAAGTATTCATTAAACTCTCTTGTCAGGATATCTAAATCCAGTATGCCTAAAAAATGAAAAAATACGCTTGAATAAAACGGACTCCTATTATTTAAAATGAAACAATGCTTTTTTAATCTGTTAAGCTCTATTATATTTAAAAAAAATTTATAAAAAGTGTATATTTTATAGTCATTTTATAATGGCAAAGGTGGATATCTTCCACCTTTGCTAATGATGTAAAATCTCTACCGCTGTGGTACGAACATTGACAATAAATGGGGTCCGCTTCGTTTTAGTCCCGCTTCGTTTTAGTCCCGGAAAAAAATCACTGCGAGCTTCGTTTCAGTCCCGCTTCGTTTTAGTCCCGCTTCGTTTTAGTCCCGCTTCGTTTTAGTCCCGCTTCGTTTTAGTCCCGCTTAGTTTTAGTCCCGCTTCGTTTGAGTCCCGCTTCGTTTTAGTCCTGGCGGAAAATGCGTTCATAAACTAGTTCCTGCTACGTTGCTTCGTTTCAGTCCCGGAAAAAAACGCTGCGAGCTTCATTGCAGCTTCATTTCAGACCTTTGTACTACAATCTTCTAAGCTTATTTGATTCATTTTGCATTGATTTAAGAATTTTAGGATTTTTTTTTATTTATTTAAACTATTTTTAGTTTTTAACCCGTTTAGTTTACTGTAATTAAAGAAACACTGTCACAAATCAAATTTCTATAACGCCCTGAATGGACTACTCTTTTAATACAAAACCTTAATCTTAATGTAGACGTCAAAACTATTTTTAGTTTTTTGGCCCGTTTAGTTTATTTTAATTAAATGAGGACTGTCGCAAACCAAATTTCTATAATGCCCTGAATGGACTACTCTTTTAATACAAAACTACTCTTTTAATCTTAATCTACTTTATTAAAATTCATTTAGTATTAACTACATAATTTTTGTATATAAAATGCCCATTCTCTTGCAATAATTTTAGTTTCTAATTTTAATTTTATTTTTTTTAAAGTTTTTTCTTAAATTTGTAATTCCTTTTAAAATCTGTAGTTGTGCGCAATGCTTCTTAAATAGTCCCAGTGTGTTCGGTTTTCATAATCTTGGACGATCCTTTCGTGAAGTTCTCATCATCATAATTAAGGTTTTATGGATCATAAAAAACCAAACACAATAGTTTTTTAACATAAATAAAGCTAATATACATAAGTTTTAAATCGCTCATTTAATGGTTGGAGCTGCGGAGATATCTTCGTCTTAAATGGCCGGAGCTCCAGAGCATAATATTGGAGGTTCGGAACATATACATATATTTATGTATATAAAAGTGTGTTCTTTCGTATTTTTTTACAACAACCGATGATCGAAATGAACGAAAAAGCCAAAATTCAAAAGCCTTCTTTTTAAACATACGCTAATTATTTATTACACACGTTTTACGTAATAAATAACCTCTGGGGATTAAGAAAACAAAAGCTAAACTTTAGGCGAGTAAATCGATTTTTATTAATTATGCAAATATTTTGCACAAAAAAACTGCACGCAGGAAAATGATACAAGTTGATGAATGTATTTTCCGCCAGGACTAAAACGAAGCGGGACTCAAACGAAGCGGGACTAAAACGAAGCGGGACTAAAACGAAGCGGGACTAAAACGAAGCGGGACTAAAACGAAGCTCGCAGTGATTTTTTTCCGGGACTAAAACGAAGCGGGACTAAAAAGTAGCAGATTCACAATAAATTATAAGTTATGCGTATGCCTTGGATCTTTAGAAACATTGATAGCTGTTCAAATTGCCTTAAGTAGCCTGGAAAATTAGTTTCGGAAGCAGAGTGAAGACAGTAAAACCAAAATAATAGAACAAATATGTGACTTCATGGTTTAGGGTCGATGGAGCCGAGGGAACTTGGAGCCAAAAATAAACATCACTAAAACCTATTCCTAAGCCTAAGCAAAGCCTAAAAAAAGATAAAAAATTTTTCCGGCGGCTCCAAGTTCCCTACTAGCGGCTCTAAAGACCCCGTACCACGCGTTTTTGGTAGAGAAGTTATACTTTTGTCAAAAATTATAAAATTTACAAAAATCACGAAAATTATGAACCTTGGAAATAAAATTTTTTCCTAGGGACATGATTAGGACCGCATGGCTTAGATTAGGACACGTGCCGTAAAGCACGCCCTAATTGGGTAGTGCTCTAGTTAAGGCAATAAATCTCTAAGAAATATATAAAGTTATATAATTTTCCTTTATTTTAATGTTATATAGTTCTGATAAAACTAGTGTACTTTAAGTTACAAAATGACATTTAAACTCTGGATTAACTAAATCAAAATGCAGATATTATAGCATAAAAAAAACTTTTCAAGCCAAATACTGTTTTTAATTTCAATTTTAGACGCCATCAAATATGGATGTGCTATTCCGTTAAGAATTATTGCAGTCTATGATTTTTTTCTCCGAATAATTTGGATGAAACCTTTATGCTGCTCCAAAACTGCAATTTTTTTCATCAAAAGGTTCTTTCAAAATTGAACAAAAATAGGCTTTTTACATAGGAGCATTTTTAGAAACATTTTAGTAACATTATATATTTGAGCGTCATTCCTGAATTTTTTAAACTTCTTTTTGTCCAGTTTTAAAAGGGTCATGTTACATAAACCGTACAAGATATTTTAACAAAAACCATTTGTCAAAAATCATTAAAATCAAAAACTAAAAGTTGAACTGCAGGTGTATAACTGACTTTTACCTTATAGGGCTTCACATTAGCAACATAATTCCAGTGGACCTACCTAGCTAGCATAACAAGAATTGGGTCGGCGGTCCCACCACGAAGCAAAGTTCCTCTCAAATAAAATGCATTTTTTCATATTATTTTTTAAACTGGAAATACTAGGGTAACTGACTTAATTCCGGCCACGCCTTAATTTCGGCCACCAATTTAGGGTGTTAGAAAATTGGCTTATTTTTAAAACACAAAAGAACTTGCACAAAAGTAACTGCATTAACGTTGAATAAAGAGTTTTTGCAAAAGTTTTTTATTTTTTTTATTCAACATTATCAAAATTTTTATACAAAAAGTGAATTTTTTGTGATTTTCCTAATTTTTGCTTTGTGTTTAAGCTGCATCAAATTTAGAACGAAGCATTATATAACGTTAAAATATCTTCATTTAAGGCTCAAAGTTGTTAATTCTTATGTTTTGATATTTTCTTCAAAATCATTTTGCAGTGCGTTTAACTAACTGCGCATTTTAAAATTCCGTTAATTTCGGCCACTTGAAAATTTAGGTGAAAGAACCTGCCGTTTTTTGCTGTTTTTAAATATCATTGTACTACCGTATTTATAAAGATTTTTTTTTGCTCGTTTGACTTTGTTTTGACGTTTTTTAAGCCAAAAATAAAAATTGAACAAAAAATACAAATTATTAAAACTTGTTTTTTTTAAGGTTTTGACATAATTATTTAAAGTCTTGCTAATAACTATTAAAGTTCGCAAACGGGAAAAATTAAGTTATATGTACCAAGAACAATACCTAAGGGTAAATTTGCAACCTTTAGAAATTTTTATTGTTCGTTTAAGCAATAGTTATGGCCAGTTTTTTGTAGGTGGCCGAAATAAATGGCACGCGCCTTAACTTCGGCCACTTTAAAAAAAAAGTTTAAACCTTCACTGATTTTTAAGTGTAACACAAATATTCAAATTTTGCACTGGAATAACAAATATAGCTATTGTTTGATTTTTAGGCCAAATTTTGGCTTGATTGAAAAAGCCAGAAAAAACTTATTCAAAAAAATAAAAAAGGTGGCCGAAATTAAGTCAGTTACCCTATATACAAATAAAACATCTACTTGAAAAATTTTAGTAGTCTTTTTGTATTTAATTAAGCATCACAAAATGTTTTTTCTGATTAACCAAAAAAATTTACATATGTAAAACTTTAGTTACGCTTAATATAGCTCTAAATAATAGTCAAAAGTTAACAAAAATATTCGAAATTGTTTTCATATAGTTGTTTAATCTCCAATTTCCGAAAAAAAATTTGTAAAAACCATTGGTTTCATAACAAATTCTGATTTCGTGGCGGGACCGCGGACCCAAATTTTTTTAATGCTAGGTAGGTCCATATTTGACAGATTTAAAAGATGACTACTATAGTCAACGAAATTTGAGTAAAATGCCACGCGTGAAGCGACGATGATTTTATAATCTGAACAATACAGTAGCCCCGCCCACATTTAAGTAATACAGTAAAAAACTAATAGTTTTTTACTGTTAATCAGAGAAAAAATCATTTTGTGATGGTTAATTAAATAAAAAAAGACTACTAAAATTTTTCAAGTAGATGTTTTATTTGTATATAGGGTAACTGACTTAATTTCGGCCACCTTTTTTATATTTTTTTCATGAAATTCATGAAATGTTATTATATATTGAGATATTTTTTTCAAAAAACAATTAAATTAACTGATTTAAAATCAATTAGCTTTTAATTTCGGCCACCGGTTGTTATTTTTACATTTCGCAAGGTTATGAAATGAACTGCGTAGGATTTGATAGATGACATGACGATCTATCTAACGCAGTTCATTTCAGAACTTTGACGCCTAAAAAAATAACAGCCGGTCGCCGAAATTAATTCTGGCCGAATTTAAGTCTATCCTAATTAATAATTCAATTATGTAGTGAAATCCTTGTGCAGCATTATTAGAAGAAGTTACTATTCTGAAACCACAAAAACCTGCTTTGTGCCCAGTACAAGCAAGATGGACTATTACAAGGCTTCCAAAGACTGTCAAGCTTTCGGAGGATTGCCAACTTTTAGAAATCTAATGGGAAGATTAGCACACTTAAATTTCCCCACCTTGACAGAACCGATGAACAAAATCAGCGGTAAGTTTTGTTTTAGTATACAACATATTAGCGAGATATGTAAAAAATAAAACACATGATAATTGTGTTTTTAACTATTAGATTTGAAGTTGACAAAACGGCATAATTAATTTAAAACATCCTTACGAGATCCTTGAGACTGAGCAACTGAGACCGATCCATTCTTGAGATTGAGCAACCTGAAACAATCGAAAAAATGTGGAAACTTGGACTCCTGTAGGAACTTAGTTAAGGCTTGGCCTTCAAAAATTTTAAACCAACGACTCCAGGTTTTTATTTAGAGATTCTTTTTAGTTTTAAGTTTCTTTAATTCTTTATTTTTATTGAAATCTCTTGTGCTACAAGCTGGCTATTTTAGATGATTCACCGAACGGTTTTCTGATTGGTGCGAAATACAGCGGGCGTGGTCGAAAAGAGAATCACCGAATGTGGTACTGGATGAATGGGGAGAAACAAAGTCAACGCTTTGGCTGGGACTCCGAAGGTAAGTTTCTCATAGTTTTATTTTATAATTCATGATCTTTTTATACTGCAAAAAAGTGTATTTCAATAAGCGGTTGAAATATAATCAAAAATGAATAATGAGATTGTGTGGCACAAAAATGTATCATTCCGTTATAATTATCATGTTATAATTATGTTCAGTAGAATTTTTGTAGCGGCTTTTGATTTTGTAAATCATGGGTGGCGCGGGAGCGCCACGGGGCAATTTAGGCCCGTGGCGCCGCGCCAACCATTATTAGAGAACGTGGGTAAATTTTGAAATTCAGAACCTTCTTCTTCTTCTTCTTCTTATTATTATTATTCCAACGCTCCATCCTTAAAAGCGATATTCCTCATTCGTTACTGATTGATCAAAAATAAACATGGGCTCATAAGAAAGAGGAAGGAATTACGCAACTTCCTTAGGAAGTACTTTTTTGATTTAGATCCTTGTTATCGATTTATTGATCAAAACAAAAAATTTGAAAAATAGACAAATAAAAACTCCCAACCGCACAATAACAGCGTTTTGGCAACAATAAGGATTGTACAGAACAGACAACCAACATCCCCTCATAGAAACCGCACAAAAAAGCAGACGGGTTTTAATTGGTGGCAGAAACGGAACCAGTTCCCAGCGCTATCTGCTTCAACCGCGCGGAAACCGGCAAAAACAACAGAGTACTTTTTTCAATTCTTGCATTACTGATGACAAAATTAATTCGAAGTTTTGTGTATTAAAAAATAATAATAAGCGTCGGTGGCGTGGGAGCGCCACGTGCCGGTAGGTAATCATCGGTGGTGCGGGGGTGCCACACTGCAATTTAACCGACCGCACCGCGCCAACTATACTTAGAGAACGTGAATAAATTTTGTAATTTATGTTCATCATCTTCTTCTTATTATTATTTTTTACTTTAGAATTATAATTGCAATCATTGGCGCACGGCATCGCGCCAACTATATTTAGAGAACGTAGTTAAACTTTGTCTGGAGCGCCACTGCACCGCACTAACTATAATTAAACAACGTGGGTAAATTTTGTAATTTAAATTCATAATCTTCTTCTTATTTTTTTTTAAAGTATATCTCGGCAACGGAATAATTATAAACATATGTCATTGCGCAGCTAAAACTATAGTTTATTAGGCATTTTTTAATTTAATTCAAAAAAAGTGGTAGACTAGCTTTGAAAAATGCTCTAAGAATAGAGCAGGAAAAAGGGGCGATTTTTTTCCGGGCGTATGTTTAGACAGAAAGGATGTGGACTAGTCCTGCAAAATGGATATTATGCGGATACTATAGGAAATTTGCATTTGGTTTGAGCAGCTGCTCACTAAATAAAAATATCTACCATATGATAATGATTTGTTTATACATTGATCTAATCACACAGCACTGTTACATCTTTTAAGTTTGATAAAATGTCAATTTAAAAAATCATACTCACAGTAATCTTTGACAAGCGCGAAATCGCCACTTTTTCAAATTTATAGTTGTTTCTTACACATACAAATATAACGTTCTAATTGAAAAAGTGGTGATTTCGCGCTTGTCAAAGATTGCTGTGAGTATGATTTTTTAAATTGATATTTCATCAAACTAAAAAAATGCAACAGTGCTGTGTGATTAGATCAATATAGAAACAAATCATTATCATATGGTAGAAATTTTTATTTAGTGAGCAGCTGCCCAAATTAAATGCAAATTTCCTATAGTCCACATAATGTCCATCTCAGACTAGTCCACATCTTTTCTGTCTAAACATACGCCCGGGGAAAAATCGCCCCTTTTTCCTGCTCTATTCTTAGAGCATTTTTCAAGGCTAGTTTATTATTTGGCAAATATTACTGCAGACTCTGGTTCAAGACCCATTTTTTCATTTAAATTGCAAATTGAGACTTGGAGCTGGGCTTGAACCAGCAAATCTTCCCTCACCCCGGGAACGCTCTGCAAATGAGCTACCCAAGGAATATTTGGCTTAATTCATTCTTTTAAAACCGTGGTTGAACAGCATCGCGCTGTTATTATGCGACCTGCCGTGCGGCTGGTTGATAACACAAAATAACAAGATAGCAGGAAGAAATAAAACTGCTATTTTTATTGTAGAATTTTTGTAGCGGCTTTTGATTTCGTAAATTTATTATTTAGCAATATTACTGTAGAATCTGCTTCAAGATTGCTTCCGTTTTTTTAAAATTAAATTAAAAAACTGGAGCTTGGAGCTGGGCTTGAACCAGCGACCCTTCCCCAGCCGTTTATGTTTAGTTCAAACCAAAATTTTACAGGCTGAACATGTGTCATTGCCCTTAAAAATGTGTCATGTGTCATTGCCCTCATTGTACCGAATCAGCGGGTATCATTTGTTGAACAGAATTTAAACAACATGTCTAGAAGATGAACGTGTTTTATAGCCACAAATGATTGTTCCATATCAATTGGTTTTATGTTTTGAACGAAAAAGTGACCATAATCAAACCATGTTTTTTCATAAATCATTTCAAATATTTTTATTCTGTTGGCTGAGTATATGTACTGAAAACGAAGAAC
>JASAMX010006934.1:0-12414 GCA_030248175.1 Microlaimidae sp. YZB2_3
CCTTCCCTTGTGCCCATGTATGTTTAGTAGTTTAGTGTAGTAAGACAAAACTACAATTTTGACTATAACTTCAAAACTTAGCAATTAAATTAAACAATCTTAAATACTTTATTGCAAATAAACCTTTACTTTTAATTAATTTAAGTTTATTTATATTTATATTTAGTTAATTTAACTGTACAAATCCTGTCTGCGGCTATATTATTACGTCTTGGCTTTACAATAAAGTAAGCAACTACAGAACAAAACTAAGAACCTATATATAACAAAAACTGTAAGAATTATTTCGGCGTGCTAAGAGTAGATTAATACGAAATTATACGCGCGCTGTCATTTTTCCTTCTATTAAACCCGGGACATAACTTCGTCTAGTGTCAAAAGACAAAAACTAAACATTCGATTTTAGATAATCGTTTGAAAACTTTAAGCGTTTGAAAACTTTATTTTTTTAAGGTTGAAATACAAAAAATGCTAAAAAAATCTCAAAAACTATTTTAGAACTCTTAAAATTGAATTTTAAGAAAGCATTAATCACTTCACTAAGTTTTCACCGAGCTAGATTTCTACAAATATTTAAAAGCATAAATTTATTCCAACTATAGATTCGACTTATTTTACCTTCTATCCGAATCAGAACGGGCAGGATTCGAATAACCACGTCCACTCGTTCCAACTGGTCTCTTATCATTCGAAGGAAGGCGCCGAAATTCACATGGCCGTACTTGTGGTAACTGTCTTAAATTCGACCAGCTTTCATTTTGGCCACTGGCTGTTATTTTTGCAATGCGCAAATTTATGTAAACTAATCTGTGTATGGCTGTAGATGAAATGACTATCTATCTACCAATCCGCCGTTCAATTTATAACTTTACCCAATGGGCATACATGGGCAAGTTGGTCCGGAGTGGGGGGAGGGGTTAAACGTTAAACCCCAAATTAGGAGGGGGGGTTAAAATCCGAAATACCCATATCGTTTTTTTTCTGGAGTGCATTTTACCCATATCGTTTTTCGATTTTGAAGGAAAAATAGGTAAAAAACGCTAATTTTAGGTCAAAAATCCCTTTTTATTGCATTTTTGAGCTTTTTATTGCTTAAAACATTCATTTTGACCTCAAACTTAAGTTTGGATGCAGTTAGAAGTCATTTTAAAGACATTTTTTTCCTTCATTTTTCTATAGAATTGGGGGGGGGGGTTTAACTTTTTCTCCCCCCACTTCTGAGGTGGGGGGGGGGGGGTTAAACCCCCTCCTCAGAATTTTGGGGGGTTAACCCCCCGTGCCCATGTATGCCAATGGGGGAATAAGGCAGCCGGTTGCCGAAATTAAAGCCCGGCCGAATTTTAAGCCAGTTACCCTTCGCATCAGGAACACCGTCGGACTGTCCGGGTGGGCGCTACTTCAAATAGCGTATCTCCGCCCCCCGGGAGACCCAGGGAGTCGGCCAAGTTTTCCCAATTACGAAGACGACCGCCGGCCGAAGATAAATCCAATTCCAGTGCCAGCGCTTTTTCCACCTAAAAACCGTCTTATTTTAAAAAATTCCCCTTGTGATAATGTTTCAAAAGTATGACGCCTTATAAATATACGAGTTTTGTTGTTGTGATCAGTTTAAAATGTCCAGGAATGTTGCTACATCTGTTCGTCCTTCTCGGAGATCTAAGGTTGAAAGAGCTGATGCATATTGAGGACAGTTGAAGACGTGGAGGACATCGTGAGGTTCTTGATTGCAGTCTGGGCATGAATTTTAATAAATAAATCACAATATTTAATACGAGTTTAATTAAACAAATTAAATTAATTAAATAAATAAATACGAGTTCTACTGTAAAACTGGCGGGTGATGGTGTAACAGATTACGTCAGTGGCAGTCAATAAGGTTGTTATACCTAGGGAACAAAATACAAGTTCTAATGTAAAGCTGTTACATTAGAACTTGTATTGGTGTAACTATGGTGTAACGCAGCACTTCAGTTATTGAGGTAATGAGGCCAGGGGAGACGCAGAAAGTTGGTCAAGTTTCTCCAGTTCCAAAGGCGGCCGCCGGTCGAAGACAAATTCAATTTCAGTGCCAGCGCCTTTTCCGCCCGCAACGAGGTTCTAGCACTTTATAATCTTGGATAAATTTTGCAACATACAAAGCTAACAGTCCTGGTTTCCCAGTTTTTTTTATTATTTTGACTCGCTAGTCATAACCTCTTGTGAATTTTTAAATGCTTTTTTTATCTCAGTCTGTTTTTGGGTATAATTGTTAGTCTTTAATTACCTGCTGTCAAACACAAAATTCTCAGTAAAAAAAAACACTTTTTACACCTAAATAACCTTATTTTTTTGCACTATAGATAGATCTTCAAAATTTTAAATAAAAAAGTTAACAATATTATTTTGTAACCGGACTTCCTTAACTCCCGCCACTCTAAAATTTAAACCTGCTGGCTAACCAGGAGTCGATTCTTTAAACAGCTAGAAGGGGAGTCGAACTTTCTCCCTCTATACCTCTTTAGCTTTTAAATCCCCCTTTATCCGGGGTAAGTAGGTACAGTACCCCCCGCTAGCTTCCTGGTGCTCAACTATGAACTGTCAGTGGACAGTCTCCAATCCATCCCCAACATTAAAAACCCCCTCTAAAAAACAAATCTACCTTTAACAAATAATTTTCTTTGGAGATAAGACATAAAAAAATAAGGTTAAATACAATTTCAAGATTTTTAAAGGAGTGAAGATAATCTAAACCAAATTGTTACCTCTGTATGTGCTAGTGGAAACAAAAATAGAAATGGGGGTTTCTACTGTTGATTGTTGATTTCCTTCAGATTACAAAAGCACATTCACTGTTTTCGTGTTATTATTACCTATCTATATTTAATATTTACCAAGGATGTGACGCCTTTGCAGAATTCACGTTTTGCTTACTGAAAGTCACGGATCAAGTCCCAACTGAGACAAGCTATATTGTGATAATATCAATATTTCCTAATATTGCTGTGTGTAGTATAAGGTTGCGCAGCTAGTGCTGAACATAGGTGAGCAGCCTCCCGGATTTTGGGAGTAACATCGGTCTTGAGTTTCCGGCTTTATGCAAAATTTAAATAAACTGTTCAAAACTTGTATACTTCTGGAGACACGTCTTTAAGCAGCATTTCGTCTACAAATTGAGGTATTGGCACGGGTTTCGGTCTGGGTATTGCATGTGAAGGCCCGGGAATGTCGCACTCTGTGTCAATTTCTATTTCAATCTAAATTTTTGTTTTAAATTCATAATAAAACCGTTAGATAGACTGGTCTGGGTATCGCATGTGAAGGCCCAGGAATGTCGCACTCTGTGTCAATTTCTATTTCAATCTAAACTTTTGCTTTAAATTTATAATAAACCGTTAGATAAGACTTATATGTGCAGAGCTGAGCACTCTGCTCCCCCCCCCCCGGGTTTTATTAGGGGGGAGGGCAATTCCAAAACGGGGGGCACGAGGGGGCAACTTTTTTGAAACAGGGGGGGGGCAATAAAACGGGAAGGCAAGCAGGGGAGAAAAAAAAGAGAAAAAAGGAAGGGAAAAAGGAAAAACGGACAAAAAAGCGAAAATAACATAAAAATAGGTCTAAAATGGCTTCAAATGCATTAAAAGAGGCTAAAAACTGCAAAAAATTTGCGATAATGGCGTCATTATGGGTCAAAAATGGCGCCATAAATTTTAGGGTACTTTTTCATTTTTTTTGGCGGGGGGGGCAATAAAACGGGGGGGAGGGGTCAAATCCTCCAATAAAGCGGGGGAGGCATTTTCATACCATGCACAGTTCTGTATGTGGGTGTGTTTGTGTGTATTTGTTTGTGTGTACGTGCGTCCAGCGCGTGTGTGTGTGTGTGTGTCACAACCAACAATAAACCATAGAAAAATACTGAGAGACAACAATTTTAAAAGTTTCGCAAACTTTATTTTTTTGGATGAAAAAAAAAACACACACGACGAGCAAAATATGTGTTTTTGAAAATGTTTACTGCAAATTGAAAGCTTAATTCTTTTCCAACAATTACCCGAGTTTTAATTATTTGGCAATTAAGACTTAATACAGTTAAAGAGAAATTTTACAATATATTTCTATTTCAATTATCATAAGATACAATGGTTTGGTAACTGTATTTTATTAAATTTTCAATGAAAACAATAACTTACAGGATAATCTTCTAATTCATTTTCAGATTCATCGTTCAAATTTATACTTTCCCCAGTGGCTTCATCGCCATTAACAATCTTTTCCAAACAGTTGGGAATATTTTTCTCCTTACTCATGGATCTTTAATATTAGATTCAACCGTGGGAGCTGCGGAGCTTTGTAATATAACAGCAACAACACAGAAAATTGGGCAACATTATTGCTTCAGCTGAAATCAGTAACCACAAAGATGGTCAAAATCTAGTGTTGTGTTTTCTCTTTTCTTATATAAATATGACGTGTTCTTTTTCAGTTGAAAATTTTGTTAGAAAATAATGAATATATTACACTATCACAGATCTATGCACTGCTTCGCTTCCCTACTATGTTTTTATAGTCCTAGCACCAAAAGTTGCAAAAGTAGTAATTCTTGATTTAATAGATGCAGTTGCAGCATTTACTTGTTGATCATGAAACACTGGTACAAATGTTCGCTGATTCTAGGAAATTTGAATGCCAGCACTTGAATGCTGAGCATTTTACCGCCAGCATTAGAATGCCGCAATACGCGTTGCTTTAAAAAAGACGTTAAAACTCCCCACCAAAGTAGTATAAACTCCCCCAAGAATAATAAATCACTCAACAGAATATAAAAAAATGTTTTTAATAAAATATTTAAACAAACCAATGTTGTTTTGGCAATAAACGATCAGTCAAAAATCTAATTATCCCTAAGCCTAAGCAAAACCTAAAATTAAAGAAAAAATTTAGTAAATGGCTGTAGGGCCCCCCAACCGGATATCCGATCCGGCGATCCAGCAGATCCTGCCTTTTTTCAATCCGATCTGATCCGGCCGGATTTTTTTTTTAGATCCAGTAAATGCCAGATTTTTTTGTGTGTCAATGACAACTATGCCTAGAAAAAATACATCCAAATCTAAGACTTGCAAGAATAAGCAAAAATACACCAAAAATATAAAAAATAACTCGCCGGCCGCAAGAAAAAACTCCGCCCCAAGAAAACCCCCAGCAAAAAAAACAAAAAAACACCACCCAAACCAAAAACAAACAACCACCCAAATAAACACAAAACAACAAAAACACACAACAAACACACAAAAACAGGCCAAACAAAAAAAACAAAAAAACAAAAACAAGAAAAAACCAGCCAACAAAACCAAATCGAGATATATGTTTTTGCTTTTTTCTTTTTGTTAAACATTGCTTTAATACTATTTGTGCAATAAAAAAAAAAAAAAAAAAAAAAAACAAAAAAAAAAAAAAAAAAAAAAAAAAAAAAACAAAAAAAAACAAAAAAAAAAAAACACACAAAACCAACAAAAAAAAACACAAAAAAAAAAAAACACAAACCACCAAACCAAAAACAACAACGCAGAACTTTGCTGATGAGTCGCACTTCCTTTTATCAAGAAGTCTATCTTTTATCAAGAAGTCTTTAGTTTAAACATTAATACATGGTCAACCAATGAAATGGACTAAACATCAAATAAAATTGACTTTTTTGCATTTTTATGTTAGATTTTTAAAGTGAATGTACATTTAGTTAGTTATATTAAAATATGGCAACGGCAGATGGCCATGGCAGTGTTGTTAGTATTTGGAGACATTTTGCTGTTAAATTTTCAGATGAAACATATGATATTTGTTAACTTTGTTTGCCAGCAAATGTTAAAGAGTATAAAAGAGGTTCAACAAATAAAGAGTTCAGTACAACTCCAATGTGAAATCATTTGGAGAGAACCCATTCTCATGAGTATAAGATTTTAAAAGCAGAAATCAAGCAAAAAGAAGGTGAGAAAATGGCATCGGTTGAGAAAAAAAATGCAATTTACAATTTGGCTGAAAAAGAAGAAGCAGCTATTCCACTGAAACAAGCGAAGTTAGAAATGTACCAACAGCGCCAGTATACTGATACTGCACCAGTTCAAATTCATTTAAAAAAAAGGTTGCCAAATGGATTAATACCTTTTACTGGATAGGTTTATTTTACGGCCCCCTCACTGTAGTCCAATCTTTTAAAGTTACGTTTTATAAACATTAAAAACTGCACAAAAGTATATATTTTTATTTGATAACAAAAAAACACATAATATAAACGCAAATACGCTTAAAAATAAAAGTGAAAACAGTGAAAAAAGTCGATTTTGTATGGAGCTTCCCGGACTCTTTCTTTAATATCTTGAAAACGGCTAATGAGCGCCAATCGCTATCGTTATATCCATATCCGCCTAAAATAAATACATATATGTGAATGCAAGATTTTTCTTATCTCGCTGGAGGTGTTATACTGCTCTAATACCAATTTTCATTTAACGTTGTGTTTTCAAATATTAAAAAAAAACCATCATCACTTTTGCCTGAGATGAAAAAACCCTGCAGGGCGACTTTATGAAAACAACAAGACACTTTTTGAAAAAAAAATTTCATTTTTATTTATTAGTTAAACCTAAACGTCAATACATTGGCTGGCAAACAAAGTTAACAAATATCATATGTTTCATCTGAAAATTTAACAGCAAAATGTCTCCAAATACTAACAACACTGCCATGGCCATCTGCCGTTGCCATATTTTAATATAACTAACTAAATGTACATTCACTTTAAAAATCTAACATAAAAATGCAAAAAAGTCAATTTTATTTGATGTTTAGTCCATTTCATTGGTTGACCATGTATTAATGTTTAAACTAAAGACTTCTTGATAAAAGATAGACTTCTTGATAAAAGGAAGTGCGACTCATCAGCAAAGTTCTGCTGCACAAATAGTATTAAAGCAATGTTTAACAAAAAAAAAAGCAAAAACATATAATAATTGTCATTGACACACAAAAAAATCTGGCATTTACTGGATCTAAAAAAAAATCCGGCCGGATCAGATCGGATTGAAAAAAGGCAGGATCTGCTGGATCGCCGGATTGGATATCCGGTTGGGGGGCCCTACAGCCATTTACTAAATTTTTTCTTTAATTTTAGGTTTTGCTTAGGCTTAGGGATAATTAGATTTTTGACTTATCGTTTATTGCCAAAACATCATTGCTTTGTTTAAATATTTTATTGAAACTATTTTTTTATATTCTGTTGAATTTTTTTTTAATTCTTGGGGGAGTTTATACTACTTCAGTGGGGAGTTTAACATCCTTTTTTAAAGCAACGCGTTTTGCGGCATTCTAATGCTGGCGGTAAAATGCTCAGCATTCAAGTGCTGGCATTCAAATTTCCTAGAATCAGCGAACATTTGTACCAGTGTTTCATGATCAACAAGTAAATGCTGCAACTGCATCTATTAAATCAAGAATTACTACTTTTGCAACTTTTGGTGCTAGGACTATAAAAACATAGTAGGGAAGCGAAGCAGTGCATAGATCTGTGATAGTGTAATATATTCATTATTTTCTAACAAAATTTTCAACTGAAAAAGAACACGTCATATTTATATAAGAAAAGAGAAAACACAACACTAGATTTTGACCATCTTTGTGGTTACTGATTTCAGCTGAAGCAATAATGTTG
Organism: Microlaimidae sp. YZB2_3; assembly: GCA_030248175.1. Classification (NCBI taxonomy): domain Eukaryota; kingdom Metazoa; phylum Nematoda; class Chromadorea; order Desmodorida; family Microlaimidae; species Microlaimidae sp. YZB2_3. The sequence continues at coordinate 7,679 of JASAMX010006934.1, forward strand.
CCCAATTTTCTGTGTTGTTGTTGTTGTGATACACCAACAAAGCTCCGCAGCTCCCACGGTTGAATCTAATATTAAAGATCCATGAGTAAGGAGAAAAATATTCCCAACTGTTTGGAAAAGATTGTTAATGGCGATGAAGCCACTGGGGAAAGTATAAATTTGAACGATGAATCTGAAAATGAATTAGAAGATTATCCTGTAAGTTATTGTTTTCATTGAAAATTTAATAAAATACAGTTACCAAACCATTGTATCTTATGATAATTGGAAAGAGTAAATATATTGTAAAATTTCTCTTTAACTGTATTAAGTCTTAATTGCCAAATAATTAAAACTCGGGTAATTGTTGGAAAAGAATTAAGCTTTCAATTTGCAGTAAACATTTTCAAAACACATATTTTGCTCGTCGTGTGTGTTTTTTTTTTCATCCAAAAAAATAAAGTTTGCAAAACTTTTAAAATTGTTGTCTCTCAGTATTTTTCTGATGGTTTATTGTTGGTTGTGACACACACACACACACACGCGCTGGACGCACGTACACACAAACAAATACACACAAAAACACCCACATACAGAACTGTGCATGGTATGAAAATGCCTCCCCCGCTTTATTGGAGGATCTGACCCTCCCTCTCGTTTTATTGAACCGCCCCCCCGCCAAAAAAAATGAAAAAGTACCCTAAATATTGATGGCGCCATTTTTGACCCATAATGACGCCATTATCGCAAATTTTTTGCGGTTTTTAGCCTGTTTTAATGATTTTAAGCCATTTTAGACCTATTTTTATGTAAATTTCGCTTTTTTGTCCGTTTTTCCCCTTCCTTTTTTCTTTTTTTTTTCTTCCCTGCTCGCCTTCCCGTTTTATTGCCCCCCCCCCTGTTTCAAAAAAGTTGCCCCCGCGGTGCCCCCCGTTTTGGAATTGCCCTCCCCCCTAATAAAACCCGGGGGGGGGGAGCAGAGTGCTCAGCTCTGCACATATAAGTCTTATCTAACGGTTTATTATAAATTTAAAGCAAAAGTTTAGATTGAAATAGAAATTGACACAGAGTGCGACATTCCTGGGCCTTCACATGCGATACCCAGACCAGTCTATCTAACGGTTTTATTATGAATTTAAAACAAAAATTTAGATTGAAATAGAAATTGACACAGAGTGCGACATTCCCGGGCCTTCACATGCAATACCCAGACCGAAACTCGTGCCAATACCTCAATTTGTAGACGAAATGCTGCTTAAAGACGTGTCTCCAGAAGTATACAAGTTTTGAACAGTTTATTTAAATTTTGCATAAAGCCGGAAACTCAAGACCGATGTTACTCCCAAAATCCGGGAGGCTGTCCACCTATGTTTAGCACTAGCTGCGCAACCTTATACTACACACAGCAATATTAGGAAATATTGATATTATCACAATATACTTGTCTCAGTTGGGACTTGATCCGTGACTTTCAGTAAGCAAAACGTGAATTCTGCAAAGGCGTCACATCCTTGGTAAATATTAAATATAGATAGGTAATAATAACACGAAAACAGTGAATGTGCTTTTGTAATCTGAAGGAAATCAACAATCAACAGTAGAAACCCCCATTTCTATTTTTGTTTCCACTAGCACATACAGAGGTAACAATTTGTTTAGATTATCTTCACTCCTTTAAAAATCTTGAAATTGTATTTAACCTTATTTTTTTATGTCCTATCTCCAAAGAAAATTATTTGTTAAAGGTAGATTTGTTTTTTAGAGGGGGTTTTTAATGTTGGGGATGGATTGGAGACTGTCCACTGACAGTTCATAGTTGAGCACCAGGAAGCTAGCGGGGGGTACTCAGACCTGTGCACTGCCCCCCCCCCCCGGGGTTAAAACGGGGGGGGGGCAATCGGGGGGGTCCAAAATGGGGGGGGGGGCGGACGGGGGGGGGGGCAAGCAGGGGAAAAAAGAAAAAAAAAGAGAAAAAAGAAGGGAAAAGGGAAAAAAGGGACAAAAAAAGCGAAAATAAGGTGAAATAGGTCTAAAATGGCTTAAAATACATTGAAATAGGCTGAAAACTGCAAAAATTCGCAATGATGGCGTCATCATAGGTCAAAAATGGCGTCATATTTTTAGGGTACTTTTTCATTTTTTGGCGGGGGGGGGGGGGAAATAAAACGGGGGGGGGCAATTCCTCCAATAAAACGGGGGGGGGGGGCATTTTCAGACCGTGCACAGGTCTGGGTACTGTACCTACTTACCCCGGATAAAGGGGGATTTAAAAGCTAAAGAGGTATAGAGGGAGAAAGTTCGACTCCCCTTCTAGCTGTTTAAAGAATCGACTCCTGGTTAGCCAGCAGGTTTAAATTTTAGAGTGGCGGGAGTTAAGGAAGTCCGGTTACAAAATAATATTGTTAACTTTTTTATTTAAAATTTTGAAGATCTATCTATAGTGCAAAAAAATAAGGTTATTTAGGTGTAAAAAGTGTTTTTTTACTGAGAATTTTGTGTTTGACAGTAGGTAATTAAAGACTAACAATTATACCCAAAAACAGACTGAGATAAAAAAAGCATTTAAAAATTCACAAGAGGTTATGAGTAGCGAGTCAAAATAATAAAAAAAACTGGGAAACCAGGACTGTTAGCTTTGTATGTTGCAAAATTTATCCAAGATTATAAAGTGCTAGAACCTCGTTGCGGGCGGAAAAGGCGCTGGCACTGAAATTGAATTTGTCTTCGACCGGCGGCCGCCTTTGGAACTGGAGAAACTTGACCAACTTTCTGCGTCTCCCCTGGCCTCATTACCTCAATAACTGAAGTGCTGCGTTACACCATAGTTACACCAATACAAGTTCTAATGTAACAGCTTACAGTAGAACTTGTCTCTTGTTCCCTAGGTATAACAACCTTATTGACCGCCACTGACGTAATCTGTTACACCATCACCCGCCAGTTTTACAGTAGAACTCGTATTTATTTATTTAATTAATTTAATTTGTTTAATTAAACTCGTATTAAATATGTGATTTATTTATTAAAATTCATTCCCAGACTGCAATCAAGAACCTCACGATGTCCTCCACGTCTTCAACTGTTCCTCAATATGCATCAGCTCTTTCAACCTTAGATCTCCGAGAACGACGAACAGATGTAGCAACATTCTTGGACATTTTAAACTGGTCACAACAACAAAAACTCGTGTATTTAAAAGGCGTAATACTTTTGAAACATTATCACAAGGGGAATTTTTTAAAATAAGACAGTTTTTAGGTGGAAAAAGCGCTGGCACTGGAATTGGATTTATCTTCGGCCGGCGGTCGTCTTCGTAATTGGGAAAACTTGGCCGACTCCCTGGGTCTCCCGGGGGCGGAGATACGCTATTTGCAAGAGCGCCTGCGCTACCCGGACAGTCCGACGGTGTTCCTGATGCGCAGGGTAACTGGCTTAAATTCGGCCGGGCTTTAATTTCGGCAACCGGCTGCCTTATTCCCCCATTGGCATACATGGGCACGGGGGGGTTAACCCCCCAAATTTTGAGAAGGGGGGTTTAACCCCCCACTCAGAAGTGGGGTGGGGGGGGGGAGAAAAAGTTAACCCCCCCCAATTCTAGAAAAATGAAGGAAAAAAATGTCTTTAAAATGACTTCTAACTGCATCCAAACTTAAGTTTTGAGGTCAAAATGAATGTTTTAAGCAATAAAAAGCTCAAAAATGCAATAAAAAGGGATTTTTGACCTAAAATTAGCGTTTTTTACCTATTTTTCCTTCAAAATCGAAAAACGATATGGGTAAAATGCACTCCAGAAAAAAAACGATATGGGTATTTTGCGTTTCTCGGATTTTAACCCCCCCTAATTTGGGGTTTAACCCCGCCCCCACTCCGTTCCAACTTGCACATGTATGCCCATTGGGTAAAGTTATAAATTGAACGGCGGATTGGTAGATAGATCGTCATTTCATCTACAGCCATACACAGATTAGTTTACATAAATTTGCGCATTGCAAAAATAACAGCCAGTGGCCAAAATGAAAGCTGGTCGAATTTAAGACAGTTACCACAAGTACGGCCATGTGAATTTCGGCGCCTTCCTTCGAATGATAAGAGACCAGTTGGAACGAGTGGACGTGGTTATTCGAATCCTGCCCGTTCTGACTCGGATAGAAGGTAAAATAAGTCGAATCTATAGTTGGAATAAATTTATGCTTTTAAAAATTTGTAGAAATCTAGCTCGGTGAAAACCGAGTGGAGTGGATTAATGCTTTCTTAAAATTCAATTTTAAGAGTTCTAAAATAGTTTTTGAGATTTTTTTAGCATTTTTTGTATTTCGACCTAAAAAAATAAAGTTTTCAAACGCTTAAAGTTTTCAAACGATTATCTAAAATCGAATGTTTAGTTTTTGTCTTTTGACACTAGACGAAGTTATGTCCCGGGTTTAATAGAAGGAAAAATGATAGCGCGCGTATAATTTCGTATTAATCTACTCTTAGCACGCCGAAATAATTCTTACAGTTTTTGTTATATAGGTTCTTAGTTTTGTTCTGTAGTTTCTTGCCTTTATTGTAAAGCCACGACGTAATAATTTAGCCGCAGACAGGATTTGTACAGTAAAATTAACTAAATATAAATATAAATAAACTTTAATCAATTAAAAGTAAAGGTTTATTTGCAATAAAGTATTTAAGATTGTTTAATTTAATTGCTTAGTTTTGAAGTTATAGTCAAAATTGTGTTTTGTCTTACTACACTAAACTACTAAACATGCATGGGC
>JASAMX010006935.1:0-28503 GCA_030248175.1 Microlaimidae sp. YZB2_3
GTGTTCCACCTTAAGTGTTTTTTATATGCCATGAAGTTTAGCCTTAGTCTAAGCCTAAGGCCAATCCTAAGCGTATGCCATTTGCCAAGTCTACGCTTAAACCTCAGCTCAAGCCTCAGCCCAAGGCCATGCTTTAGGCTAAGATAAATTCTAAGCCATGGACACCCATCTTTGTAAGCTCATTCTTAAACCATGGTGTTCCAAGTCTAAACCTAAACTAAAACCTAAGCCTAAGCCCATGAATTCATTTGCATTTTCTTCAATTTTTCTAAACTTTATTATTTTTTTTGTTTAAGGGTTATTCATAAGTTTAGTTTTAGCCTAATCATAGGACCAAGCCTAAGCCTATGCTATTGCCTTAGTTTAAACCTAAGCCCTAGGCCATAGCTAAGGCTAAGATGAATTGTAAGCCATGGACATCCATCTTTAAAATCTCATTCTTAAACCATGGTGTTCCAAGAATGGACTGGAAACTACTTTCAACGAGTACACATAACATGTTCAGGGTGGAATCTTAAACACCCGCATACATTAGGGTTTTTTTGCAAATAAAACTATGCCACACTGTAGGTGAGCTAGATACAACCCACTTCAAATTTACTTTACAAAGTGAAGGAGGATTTCAAAACTATTTTTTACAAAATGGAAGTATGATTTTTGCAGATTACAACTGTAGTTTTCTTATTTTAATGTTGTATTTGTTATATTTGGATCTAATTATAAAATAAATCCTTAGCCTTGAATTTCCATCTTCATTGAGTTTAAATTTCTTTTTTAAGCGTTTATTCTGCAAATTTTAATTTATGTAGTTCCCTTTCTTGACTGTGACATGGTGTCAACATATATGTACATAGGACAACGTCAACTTGAGAATTTGAAAAGGGGATACCAAAAGTTTTCCCTGTGATAGATTTTTATTTTTTAGTTTATAAATCTAATTTTCTAGTTTATTTTTGTGTTTGTGTTTAAAATTATTTTTTGATACTAATTTATATTGCGGATGTTGTCCTTTTTTAATATTTTTATTAATGATGGATTATAAGCCATAAATTATAATTTTTGAGGACATTTAATTTAATTGTTTAAAAGTTTCTTTTGAGATTTTTAAAAGTTTAAAGTATTTAATATTAAATTTAAATCGTTAGTTGACCTTGTTTAACTTGATCGTTTTGTTGGCTTTGTTAACCTGGTAGACCTTGTGTTTTTTTGCCTAGTTGGATTTGTTAGCCTAGTTGACTGAGTTGACCTTGTTTACCTTTTTTTTAGTCTAGTTGGATTTGTTAGCCTAGTTGATCTTGTTTACAAGGTTAATCTTGTTTACCTTATTCGTTTTGTTGGATTTGTTAACCTAGTTGATCTTGTTTACCTTGTTTGCTATTTTTTGCCTAGTTGAATTTGTTAGCCTAATTGACCGAGTTGACCTAGTTGACCAAGTGGACCTTGCTTACCTAGTTGACCGAGTTGACCGAGTTGACCTTGTTTACCTTGTTTGTTTTTTAGCCTAGTTGGATTTGTTAGCCCAGTTTACTGAGTTGACTTTGTTTACCTTGTTTGCTTTTTTAGCCTAGTTGGATTTGTTAGTCTAGTTCACTAAGTTGACCTTGTTAACCTTGTTTAGCCAGCTGAACTAGTTGACCTTGTTTGTTTTTTAGCCTAGTTGGATTTGTTAGCCTAGTTGACTAAGTTAATCTTGTTGGCCTAAACTCGAATGCCACCAGAAAGCAACATTACTTAAACACTGAATGTTGTTGAATTAATGCCAGTAGTTCATTTCAAATTCATTACTAAATGCATGAAATGGTTAAAATAAAAAAATAAAAATAAAACTATACCAATTTATACCTGAAAACGTCATTTATTGTGCAGAAAGATATTAAAAAATAATGAAAAAAATACTTTCTGCCATAATATATGTTTTTTACCTATGTGTTTATATTATTATATTTATATAAAATAAATATTAGAGATTTTGTATAAGATTTTGGCCCATTTTATATAAATTACAAAATGAACTGACTTAGTTCGCTACGTTTATTCTAGCTGTATTTTTTACCGACTTCAGGCCGCGTAATAAAATTAATTTAAAATACAATCGGCATTTCCGTTATTGTTTTTTCATTATTTTTATAATTATTCAGAGCGACGGCAGTCGCAAACGCTCTGTCGCTTCTACAGTGCCGTTGAGTTTAGTTGATCTTGTTTATTATTTTTAGCCTAGTTGAATTTGTTAGCCTAGTTGATTGAGTTGACTTTGTTGACCTAGTTGACCGAGTTTATCTTGTTAACTTTGTTTACCTAGTTGATCGAGTAAGCCTAAGCCTAAACCAATGAGTTAGCTAATGCCTAAGCCTAATCCTAGGCCTAAACCTAAGCCTAAGCCTAAGCCAACTCGGTCAATGAGGTCAATTTCGTTAACTAGTTTAACAAGGTCAACTCAGTCAATTCGTCAACAAGGTCAACTCCGTCAACTAGGAAAATAATGTCAACTCAGTCAACTTGGTAAAAAAGGTCAACTAGGTTAATTAGGTCAACTAGGTAAACAAAACATGGTACTTAGGTACCTAGTTACTTTTAACTCGATCTACTTTTTTTTAAAACCTAGTTTGGGTGGTTTTGTTTACATGAGCCAAGTCCCGCTAAGACACGCTGCATTGTGATAATATTGCCTGTTAATATTGTTATATATAGTATTTGGTTGCGCAGTTAGTGCTGAGTAACATCGGCCTTCCATATCCTGTTTTATGCAAAATAAATAAACTTCATCATAATGGCACACTTTAAGAATAGTGCACTTAAATGGTATTTCTATTGTGATGGCATATTCTCCATGGAAATTTACACAATTTTTTTTAAATATGTCATGCTTTATTCACCAGTCCCTTTACACAAATACGCTTGAATCATAAAAAAATTTGAATTTAAAATTAAAATTTTAAAAAATTGTAGTTTTCTTAGTGTTTTAGTTTACTTAAAATTGCTACACGACAATATGTTTTCCTACGTTTAAGTGCTTAATATATCATTTTGTGCTAAGTGAATTTTGGCGTACCTACAAAGCGGCAATATTTGAAACCATAAAATGTACAAGTGATACGCTGTTTCTCAATTTTTCTCCTAAATATGATTGGCGCCGGTCGTCATTTTACCTTCTTCCTACACTAAGAAACCCTTATTTGGAACTAGTGTATATGTAATATGTTCTGATTAATGCAACAAGTGTATGTCAAAAAATGTAAAAAAAAAGTTTATTATTTTTAATTTTTATTAACTGAGGTTATTTATTTTCCAAAAACCTGTTCAAAAACCCCGGCTTTTTGAATAATGTCAACGACTTTATCACACCAATCTTCTGTCGTAAGCCCGTTTCTTGTGCTTGGATGAGGTATTCTTATTAACTAAACAGTTTAAAAACCAATTATAAACTTAGGAACACTAAAAAGTGCATGTAAAACGCCAAAAAAATTAAATTAGGAAAAAAACAAAAAACACCCATAGTTTTGTATTTTAAGTTTAAAGTGACATCTTTCAAATAAATACCATTTCAGTCGTTTTTGTTGTCAATGTTGTCAACTACTTTAGGATTTTTGTTGCATCCGACGTATAAATTATTTTAAAACGAGAAATATTTTTAATAATTGGAATTTTTCGACCATCTGGGAGTTTTGCGTTTATAAATTTCATTTATACTTGGTAAAAAATCTAAATGTAGATTGCTTATAACTAAAATAAAACACACAGGCGAAAATTCTCTATTCTTATGCATTCTTGGCCAAACTGTGTTATAAATAATTGTAATAAAAATATTTTTATTTTTTATTTCTCTTAGAAACATAAGTAGAATAAACCGGAATTTTTTAAAAGTCAGAAGTCTTAAAAATTCCTCGCAAGAAGGACTTATTTTTAAAGTTTTAGACCTTCCTCTTCAACTAAAAAAAGGATTGGCCTAAATAAATTATCATTGGAAAGTTTACAGTTTAGATAGTGTCCTAAGGGGTTTAAATATTAAAAAACCATCTGTATGCTGGACAAACCATTTTTACCAAAAGATGGAAGGAATCATCCTTCCTAACTACTAAACGAAGTGAGTTAATTAAGATATCATTGCAAGGCTTACAATTCAGGGATATCATAAAAAAATTGAATTTCAAAAAATTAGCAAATGAATCTAAGAAATACAGATATAATTGTTTGTCAATCGTATAGCTGACACCGGCTACTTTGCATAAAAATTGTTTGTTTTTTTTTTGTTTTCGTAAATATTATTTTGTTTGTTTTGGTGATTCTTAAAATGTAAATCAAAAAACAATGGTTAAGATAAAAGAAAAATAAGAATGCATTTTTCCGGAAAGTATATGCATACGTATGCATTTTTTTGATACTTTTATGCATACGTAGGCATTTTTTTTCTAAAATTTTTGCATACGTATGCATAAAAGTGTAAAATATGCATACGTATGCATATTTTGGAAATTTAAAAAAGTTTTTTTTTTAATTACCAAAATATGCATACGTATGCATATTTTGGAAATTTAAAAAAAGTTTTTTTTTAAATTACCAAAATATGCATACGTATGCATATTTTGGAAATTTAAAAAAAAGTTTTTTTTAAATTACCAAAATATGCATACGTATGCATATTTTGCCACTTATATGCATACGTATGCATTTTTCCGCAAAGTATATACTAGGGATTGAAAAGATTAATTGAAACCTTAACTGAAACCTTAATCGATACTAGTTTTTGAACTAATTTAATCTTAATTGAAACCTAAATTTTAAATTAATTTAATCTTTAATTTAATCGAAATTATCGAATTTAGTATCGATATAGGTTAAAATTAAGGTTAAAATTAATATCGATATAGGTTTCAATTAATTTAATCGAAACCGGTTTCGATTAAGATTAAATTAAGGTTTCGATTAAGGTTTCGATTAAAAGTAAGCAGGTTATACCACAAAACAAAATGGATCACGCACTCACACACACGTAAAACAAAGAGGTCAGTACATATGTACAGGGTGAACACGCTGATTGTTTCCTAAACGAGCATAACACACACCGCTGAAGTCTACGAACCGAATTATTTTGCGTTTTTTTATTTATTGTTTTATTTATTAATATTTATTTATTTATATTCTTTTAATTAGTTCATAAATAATTTATTTAGCTGAATTATTAGTTAGTGAATTAAGTTGCATTCAGTTTTTGATTGTCCCGCAATTTGTATAGACTAGGTTTAATCATTTAACTTTGAGATGGGACAGTGGCTGTTGCGTGTGTTACACATAATAAAGTAGTCATTACACGTTTAACGGCCACTTTCAAAAGTTAGCTGTGTCCTGGTTAAGTTAATTACTTTTTCTTTATGCGGTAAGAAATCTGACACAATTTCGGGTGCATCCTAATTTAGGACAATGGCTATTGCGCGCGTTACATGTAAATATAACCAAACTTTATAGCGCGCGTTTTGTGTCTGAAACCGAAGTCTTTCCCAGAGAATGATATAATATCTAACTTGTTTGTGGCACCCTTTAAAAAGCCCAATTCACACTTCAGGTTTAGGATTTACGATTTAAGGTTTTAGGTTTAAGATTTAAGATTTAAAGTTTAAGGTTTAACGCTATCGATTCACAATTCTTGTTTCAGATTTAAGGTGTATACTTTTGCAAACGCATTTTTTCTGAACAATGCTTTTGGAATTAGATTTTCTAATGATAAATTTAAGCGTTTAATGGTTACCAAACATTTATTGGCACACAAATAGACATAAAAACATTTTAAAGTTTTTTTTCTAAATTATGATAACGTTTTTTTTTTAAATTAATAAGAAAATCAAAATAAAACCAAAAAATTATCAATTATAAATACATTATAATATATATATATATATATATATATATATATATATATATATATATATATATATATATATACATTATAAAATAATTAAATACATAAATCGCGTCGCCAGGTTTGCATCTTTATAATTCTTATTTGGGTGTTCAGTAAAGACAAATTGCATGAGGTTGAGTCACTTTTTAATTCTAGTGAACTGAACGCACAGTGACTAAAGACAATTTACACCAGGCTGATCCACTTCTAGATTGGCCGGGGTAACAGGGACTAATTAAATCCGACCAGAAAATATACAGCCAATCAGCGCTGAGTGGATACAAATGCGTTTGCAAATGTCGTGTTCGCCGTGATGGGGGACACCACGTCGTGCAACCTTTTATAACCGCGCAGTTTTGTCATGTGCGCAGCGGCGGGCCTGCCCTATTTGAAGTGAATCATCCTCTCGTAAACCCACTTTAATCTTATTTCAGTTTGTAAAAGTCAATCAACATTCTACAGTTGGGAACCTGCTATTTCGGTATGTCGATGAATAAACCATTGAAACAATTAGAGTTTGATTTACTATTTTTGATTGACATACACATAAGTGCCTTAACCTTATGCAAACCTACAACTATGAGATTGAGAATATTTAGTTTTGTTTCTCTACTAACTTCGCCCTTTTACTGAACACCTTAGTGTGTACATTTCAGGCATTTCAATGATTATGAGCTTAAATAGGCTGTATATATTAAAGAAGTATACACAAAATATAATAATCGAAACCTTAATCGAAACCTAAAATATGGCCTGAAATTAATCGTAATTGAAACCTTAATCGAAATTATTTGAATAATCTAATCTAAATCGTAATTGAAACTAAAATTAGACCAATAATCTAATCTTTAATTTAATCTAAACTACCAATCGGTTAATTTTTAATCCCTAGTATATACATACGAATGCATTTTTTGCAACTTTAAGGCAAAGGGAGGCAAAAAAGTAAAAAAAAGAGCGCATAAATGCGCAAAAAAGTCTCAAAAAAAAGGCATGTGCAGGCAAAATTTTCGGAAAAAGGGGAACGGAGGCTAAGGAAATTTGCGGGGGGCGTGGGCATACATACGCATAAAAAACTGTGCACGCGTTCCGCATGTTCCCCCTTCCCCCCCACGCCCCTATCCCCACACAACCCACATAAAAATTTTTTTAAAGGGGGAAAAAAAAAAAATTATTTTTTTCCCTTTGCTTTTTTGTTTGTGCGCTCTTTTTTTTTTTTCTTCTTTTTTTTGGTGTCTGGGGGTAGTAGTTATTTGTTTTTTTTTTCTGCAAAAAATTCTGCATTTAATAAATTTGCAAAAATCCATTAAAATAAAACATTTAACAAAAAAACAAATTCTTACTTCTTTTTAATCTGTAAACCTTTCGGCATTTTTTAAAAGATCAGACGATTGAAAATATAATATCATAATAATGTTAAGCTTGATTTTTGTGTTTTGTTTAGAATTAAGAAATATAAAGTTTCGTTTTATGCTGTGGTAATAAAAAATGTCAAGTATATTCGCCGTTGGATTAAAAACATACGACTCTATACTTAAATTAAAAAAATGTTTATATATGTTTATTTGATTACAACATACACAAAAAGTATAACATTTGCATGTTTTGGGTTTTAAAAACACATTTTATGTGTATTGTTTTAAATTAATTAACACATCTGTTTAGCTGGATTCCGCAATCCAGAGTAAATAAAAAAAGCGAGAGGTTATTTTTGGCAAAGATATTCTAGAAATGAATTTTTTTAAAAGTTATTAATAGAAAAGTGTTTTTTCCAACAGTTTTGATTTAAAAAATCAATTTATATGATCAAAAATTGATAAAGAGAACCTGAATACAAAATAGGTGCCAATAACATTGCGCGATTCGCTGCGCTTTCATGCGAGTTCATGTTTTATATGAAACCATAATTAAATCAATTGTTGACGTTTTCATTGCACCCATGATTTTTTAATATTAAAAATAATTCTTTGGTTTTTTTCAAATTATCAAAAAGTAAGTAAGTAAATAAGTAGGTAAGTTCCAGAGCTCCAAAGTTCCGGAGTAAGCTTCAAACATTATTATTATGAAACAATCTACATAAATTATGTGTAAAATATCCTTTTAGGAATACTTTGACAAATAGTATGATGTTTTTAAAAAATTTATGTGAGTTTAGATTTTTTTATTATTACATTGCATTAAAAAAAGGATTTAATTCAATGAAAGGACTTATACATCCGTATTCATAAAACCGGTGAGGCCTTGCCGGCATGTTCGCGCTTGGTGTTGACGCCAGGCGTGTCATGAACATCTGCATTGATGGACGTGCGAGTTGTTTTTAAAATTTCATAACACGAAATTCCCACAAAACAAACGAAAAAATAGCGCTTAATTTAATTGCAATGATTTACCAGGTTAGTGGGGAACAGATATTAAAGTAAATTTTAAAACATTTGCATCAACATCACATTCTTAAACAAATTTTGCCTGTCTGTCCATATATAAGCATTTATGACACGCCCTGCATTGACGCCGGGCGCGATTATCGTCGCCTACTCATAGTGGAAGTGTCAACGATCGATCCTCCAAAGGAATCAACGTTGCAAATGACGGATACCTCTCTCCCAACTCCTCATTATTCTGACTCGCCGTGTTTTTGGACTGGGATCAGCCAGTGCCAGATTTGCTGATCCGGTCATTACTGCTGGCTTCAGGAATACACCCAAACCCTGGCTCCTTGTCCTGTTTGGTGTGTAAATCTAACATCAATCGGAACTGTTTCTCTGTTTTGTGTTCCATCTGCAATAGGTGGTGCCATTTCAGAAAAACTGGAAAAAAACTGCAGTGGACTTAAAGCGACGACAGAATGGAGAAACCATTGCTCAACACTCCTACAACATCTACCAGCATCCCAAGTCTGCTTGGCCCAAGGCTCCGGGTCTTGCCTGCTGCGTCCAGCCTAAACATCTTACAGTTTAACTGTAACAGGATAAGCAACAAGATCCAAGAAATACTGGATTTCATGCTGTCCTATGACATCAAGATTGCTGCGCTGCAGGAAACCAAGTGAGCCAAGAGACCCAAAAGACCAATAACACCTGGGTACACACTCTTGAGAAAAGAACTCACCACAAATGTGGCGGTATCGCATTCCTATAGTCCACCACAGCGTCCAGTTGATGGAGCTTCAAGTCAACATCCAGGATAAGCACATGGAGCTACAAAAGATCTGCATAGGCGCTGACAGTTCCAGACTGGAGCTTACCAATGTCTACCTGCCCCCTGGTAGCAGCTTCAAAACAACATATCAGCCATCTCTTATGCCTTTGCTCCACAAAACCGCAGACTCCTTAATCCTTGGCGACTTCAATGTCCATGACGCATTATGGCATTCCACCATCCCTGATTGTGGTGGAGAACAATTTGCTCAGGAAATTGGCTCCTCCAATCATAAAGTCTTTGACAAAGACGCTCCGACTCATGACCAGTGATCATCAGTGTGCAGCTAGATACGTCTCAACAACAACTATATTCACCACGTAAGACGTATACAAACCTGGCCAAAGTCAATTTGCAAAAATTTACTGCACAACAAGAACGAGCTTTCAGCCTCCAAACGCCACCAACTGACATTTACAAAAGTGAGAATTTCTTTTGCCAAACCGTCAATGCAGCTGCCAAAAAGTTTATTCCGGAAGACCAAATTTGTCTGTTCACTCCCTACGTGAAGGATGAAACCAAAGCACTTATCGAAGAAAGGGATGAACTGAGGAAGAGCACCCCCAAATTGGACCGTTTACATGAGCTAAACGAAGGAATCTACAGGTCTGTGAGGCAAGAAAAGCGGAAAAAAAGTGGCAACCTTCAATAGCTACCTTCAATAGTCCACCTTCAATAGCTGTACCAACATTGGGAAAGTATGGAAGACCATTAAGATGCTGAGTAAAAGCCCTTTGACCAACCCTAACCAGGCCATTGCCTTCGATAAGAAAATCATTCAGAGCAGCAAGGAGATAGCCAACAGCTTCAGTAAGCAGTTCACTTCAGCAGTCCAGCACAAATTAAGCAAATCGGCCTGCAAGATGAAGAAGTTAATCAGGAAATTCGACAAGTCAGATAACTTTACCATTTCAGAAGACGCGGAAAAAGCAGTGATAAAAAAGGCCAAAGCCTCTAAGGCAATGGGTCCCAATAATCTCTGCACAATCCATCTCAAACATCTTGGCGCAAATTGAACCTCTCTAAAAAAATTGTTTAACCTATCACTCCTAGCTTGCAAAATTCCATCCATCTGGAAGAAGTTGATTATTGTGACGCTCCTGAAGCCAGGCAAGGATCCAGCAAACTCCAAGTCTTATAGGCAAGTGTCGTTACTGCGCCCTGCGAGTAAGATCTTTGAGAGAACACTACTCCCAACACTAGACAAACACCTGATAAACAAGAATCATCAACATGGATTTTGCCCACTGCATTCAACCATCACAACCCTACACGACTTAAACGCGACCATTGCAAATGGTTTCAATCAAAAGAAACCACCCAGCAGATCAGTAGTGTTTTGCCTAGACCTGAGCAAGGCATTCCACACAGGTTCCCACAAAGTACTACTACAAGACCTAATGAGATCTACACTTCCCGGTGGGCTTTTCAGATGGTTCAGTGTCTACCTGCTAGGTCGCCAGTTGCAAGTCAGCTTTTGAAACCATTCCTCCAGCTTTTGGAACATCAAAACCTGAGTCCCCCAGGGAGCGGTAACATCCATGAAGTTGTTCAATTATTACATGAGTAGTATGCCTGAACCACCAGACAACATCAGAGTAGTATCATACACAGATGATGTGACTCACTCTCTCTGCCTCTGGACTAGTGATTCAGCCCCTCCTTGAAAATCTAAACAACTACCTCCCTGAGTTAGAAGCTCACTAACTCAGGGAAGTAGTTGTTTAGATCTTTAAAAAACACTCACTAAAAGTGTCTGCCAAGAAATCGTCTGTCACGCTGTTTACACCTCACATCGCTCAGGCGAGATCCACCCAAAAGTCTACATAAATGACAAGCTTCTTCCGCTGTCCAAAGAACTGAAGATCTTGCGTGTCACTCATGACACCATGTACACTTTCGCCACCCCCCCTCCACTGGAAATTAGCAGCAAACAGGGT
Source organism: Microlaimidae sp. YZB2_3 (assembly GCA_030248175.1). Lineage (NCBI taxonomy): Eukaryota > Metazoa > Nematoda > Chromadorea > Desmodorida > Microlaimidae > Microlaimidae sp. YZB2_3. The sequence goes on from JASAMX010006935.1 coordinate 11,032, forward strand.
CAGAAAACGCAATATAATCTTAAAAACGCTATCTGGATATACCTGGGAACAGGACAAGGAAACGCTGTCACTTACCTACAAGGCTATTGGAAGATCGTTTGGGGAATATATTGCTCCTATTTGGGCCCCTACCATCAGCAAATTCAGTTGGCAGAAACTCCAAGTGGCACAGAACAAAGCTCTGAGTGTCATCACAGGTTGCCATAAAAGGTCTTTACTAGACTATCTTCACCAAGAATCAAGATTCTGAAGACAAAGGAACATGCGACAATGATATCAAAACAATACCTGATAAATTGTTTTGACCCTAACCATCCTGGACACAAACATCTTCAAGCAGAAGCAGCTCCTAGAAACATGAAATGAAATCTCGTCAATACCTATCGAACATCCATTGAGAATTTAATTGTTGACGTCCCCAACAATAAAAAACTCAAAAAGGCAAAATCTGTCATACAAAGACAGACCATAACCTCAGCAAACGCTGCATATGCTCGGAATTCAGTACTGGGACGTCGCCCACAAGAGATAGATAGTTCCAAAAAAGACCTACCAAAATCCAGTAGAACGACATTATCACAGCTGAGGTCTGGATACTGCAGACTCCTGAACTTTTATCAACACAGGATTGACAGCAATATTCCAGACTGGTGCCCACACTGTATAAAGGGCCCCCATGATACAAAACACCTGTTCATCTGCACAGCTAAACCCATGGCGCTGAGACCAGAAGACCTATGGCGACAACCTAAGGAAGCCGCCATATTCCTAAATTTTCTGAGACCCCCAGAATAAAGATGGAGTTGGGCCAACAACAACAATATCACGCCAGCCAGGCCTCGCCGGTTTTATGAATACGGCTGATATAACGTGTAATTTACCTTAGCATTCGAACAACCATTATTCAATTCAGCTTATGCGGTGGAAATTTACATATTTGTGAAAAACGTATTTTTTCTTAGCTCAGTACCCTCCTGTCTAGAACCCTCATGTCCAGTACCTTTGTGTCCATTACCCTCGTGTCCAGTACTCTCGTGTCCAGTACCCTCCTGTCCTAGAATACTATAATTTATTCTTTAAAATTAAAAAAAATTATTGCGTTTGAAAAAAAAAATTTAAATATATTTTCACTCCATTTATTGTTACAAACTAACCAAGTTTTTTTAATAGGTACTAATAATGCTTACAAATTTTGAAGTTCCAATACTGTGGGCTCGTTTGTGCGTGTATTCCCCTATGCAAATGATATATTTTAAATGAGATTTCATTAGGTTTAAACAATCGTAAAGTGCTTCATCACAAAGGTTTTCAATTCGTTCTCGGTCTTAAATAATTAAAATAAAACATTTAACTTTTTTAAAAGACAAAAACCTTTTTACAGCGTAAGAAAGTAAAAAAAATATTTAACTTAAAGGGACAATTGTTTAAATGATCAGGTTTGTGTGTGCTTAAGAGAAGTCTTGGTAATGAATGACTCAAACTAGTGCTTACAATTTAAGCCTTTAAGTAATTTTCTAGTAAATCATGTCTTTGTTATAGCTTATACTAGCCTTGAAAAATGCTCTAAGAATCTTCAAAAAAGGGGCGATTTTTCCCCGGGCATATGTTTAGACAGAAAAGATGTGGACTAGTCTGAGATGGACATAATGTGGACTATAGGAAATTCGCATTTGGTTTGCCCAGCTGCCTACTGAATAAAAATTTCTACCATATTATAATGATTCGTTTATACATTGAACTAATCACACAGCACTGTTGCATTTTTTAGTCTGATGAAATGTCAATTGAAAAAATCATACTTACAGCAATCTTTGACAAGTGCAAAATCGTCACTTTTTTAATTAGAAGGTTATATTTGTATATGTAAGAAACAACTATAAATTTGAAAAAGTGGTATGGTATGGTATGGTTTCCCCAGGCGTATGTTAGTCGAAAATGAACATAATATCGATCAACCATAGGAAATTTGCATTTGGTTTGTGCAGCTGGCCATTGAAAAAATTTCTACGATATTATAATGATTTGTTTATATGTTGAACTAATCACACAGCACTGTTGCATTTTTTTAGTCTAATAAAATGTTAATTGAAAAAAAAATTACTCGCAGCAATCTTTGACAAGTACAAAATCGTCACTTTTTTATATTAAAAGATTATATTTGTATATGTAGAAAACAACTATAAATTTGAAAAAGTGGCGATTTCGCGCTTATCAAAGATTGCTGTGAGTATGATTTTTTTAAATGACATATCATCAGATTAAAAAAATGCTACAGGGCTGTGTGATTAATTCAATTTATAAACGAATCATTATAAAATTGTAGAAATTTTTATTTAAAAAGCAGCTGGCCAAACCAAATGCGAATTTCCTATAATCCACATAATGTCCATCTCAGACTGGTCCACATGTTTTTTGTCTAAACATATGCCCGGGGAAAAATCGCCTCTTTTTCCTGCACATTCTTAGAGCATTTTTCAAGGCTAGTATAAGCTATAACAAAGACATGATTTACTAGTAAATGACTTAAAGGCTGAAATTGTAAGCACTAAAGATAAATTCTATCAGGGTGAAAATAGATGAGTGGTAAAGTAACCACTAGTTGTTTGAGAAAATATCACGTGCAGAAAAACACATGACGCAACTAAATAATAATTGGTTACATAACCGCTGAAAACTTTTTTTTTTAAATTTTCTCGCTCACAGGTTTATTGTTTATTTCTTCCTGGCGGAGAGCGGTTACGCCCTTAATTTCAGCCTGGAAGACTTAAGCTTTAGTTTGAGTCATTCATTACTTAATGCAAATTTCCTATAGTCCACATAATGACCATTTCAGACTAGTCTACATCTTTTCTGTCTAAACATACGCCCGGGAAAAAATCGTCCCTTTTTTTCTGTTCTATTCTTAGAGTATATTTTTTATAATTTTATGAGATTCTCAGTAAAAATTGTATTATAAATGTTTTTAAATATATTTTTAAATACAAAAATCCAAGTAAACAGATTTGTTTGCATGCAATTTTTTTCGCTGAAATTTGTAATGTAATTTTTTCATATCTGTTAAATAATCAAGTTAGTAATTTAGTCTAGTGCACATACGTTCACCTCCAATTAGTGCACATGCCCCAGCATACGACCCCTAATTGAAATTATTAATTTTAAAAAACTTATTTTCTAATTAATTTCCTTTCCAGCGAAGAAAATATATAAAATATTTTGTTGTTTTCCACGTTTCCCGCTTGGTGGACTTAGCTGGCGCTGGAAACTGATGCGGTTTCCGCGACCAATTGGAAACGAGCACAGCATTCTGCTAGTGTTGTGTAGAAGAGGCTTTTATAAGCCGTTGTGTTGTGAAGTGAAAGTAAAGTAGAAGTGTTGTGTCCGTTGTCTGCTCTGTAGAATCCTTATTGTTGCCAAAAGGCTGTTATTTTGCGGTAAGAAGTTTTTATTTTGCTATTTTTCAATTTATTATTTTGATCAATAAATCAATAACAATAATCTAAATGAAAAAAGTGGCTCTTACGAAAGTTGCGTTATTCTTTCTTTTTTCCAATGAGCCCATGTTTATTTTTGATTAGTCGGTAACGAAGGAGGAATATCGATTTTAAAAATTGAGCGTTAGAATAATAATAGGAAGAAGAAGAAAAAAAAGGAGATAAACATGAATTTCAAAATTTACCCACGTTCTCTAATTATGATTGGCGCAGCGCCGAACGGCTAAATCGCCCCATGGCGCTCCCGCCCCACCCATGATTCAACCTTTAACGGCTCGCATAAAAAATAAAAAAGGTTAATGATTGTGATTAGAACATGAATTACACAATTTACCCCTGTTCTATAATTTTAGCTGGCACGGTGCCGTGGGGCTAAATTACCGTGGGGCGCTCCCACACCACCGTTAATTCAATTATATTTTTTGAAACAAAAGATAATAAGAAGAAGATGAACATGAATTACAAAGTTTACTCACGTTCTCGAATTATAGTTAGCGCGATGGCGTACGGCTAAATCGTCGGCGTGTGGCGATCCCACATTGCCAATGATAGCAATTATATATTTTGAACTAAAAAAAAGGATAAAAAGAAGATAAACGTGAGTTACGAAATTTCTCAACGTTCTCTAAATAGTTGGCGCGGTGGCGTGGAGCTAAATCGTTGTGTGGCGCTCCCACGACAATCACAAAAAATATAATTCCTATCATTGTCGCTACCATCGACAATGATAGGAATTATATTTCTTGTAATAAAAATAATAAGAAGAAAAGGATGAACATGAGTTACAAAATTTACCAAGGCTCTCTAATTACAGTTGGCGCGGTGTCGTGGGCTGAATTGCGTCTGACGCCCTTGCGCTACCCGTGATTGCATTTATGTTTTTTTGAACAAAAATAATAATAATAAAAAGAAGATAAACATAAATAACAAATTTTTCTACATTCTCTAATTATCGTCAACCAACACGTTGCCGCGGTGCTAAATCGCCGCGTTAATGATAAAGGAATATCGATTTTAAGATAAATGTGTGGATAAGTGCGGTGGAGCTAAGCCACCGCGTGGCGTTCCCGCGCCACCGATGATTGCTATTATTTTTTATAAAACTTTAAATTAATTTTTTCATTCGTAATGCAAGAATTAAAAAAAGTATTTTGTTGTTTTTGACGCTTCCCGCGCGGTTGACGTAGATGGCGCTGGGAACTGATCCGCCACCAATTAGCAATCGAGCACAGCTTTCTGCTGTTATTGTCCAGTTTTCTTGAGGGGCTATCAATTGCCTGCTCTATACAATCCTTATTGTTGCCAAAAGTTATTGTGCGGTAAGGAGTTTTTATTTTGCTATTTTTCAATTTATTATTTTGATCAATAAATAGATAACAAGGACCTAAATGAAAAAAGTGGCTTAAGCAAGTTGCGTAAATCTTTCTTCTTTCCAATGAGCCCATGTTTTTTTGATCAATCAGTAAAGAAGGAGGAATATCGATTTTAAGAATTGAGCGTTAGAATAATAATAATAAGAAGAAGAAAAAGAAGAAGAAGGAAATGAACATGAATTTCAAAATTTACTCACGTTCTCTAATTATGGTTGGCGCCGCGCCGTGAGGCTAAATCGCCCCGTGGCGCTTCCGCGCCACCCATGATCATTAATTGATTTAAGTTGTTGTGATATTGCTTGACTAGAATACACAATTTTATTTGATACAATTTAATCCCTCGTTCTTCAGAAAAATATCACGTCTAGGAAAACATTGACGGAACCTAATAATAATTGGTTTTTTTCTTCTTGATTGATTGTTCATTATTCTCATGGAAGAGCGGTAACGCCCTTGAATTCAGCCAGCCTGCAAGATTTCAGATTTAGTAATTTTTCCCTGGTAAAACCGGTTTTGAAAAAAAAATCTTGTTGTCTTAGCTTTTCAAAATAATGTTTTAATTTTTCTGATTTTTAAAAAGTCACGAGATATTGCCGTTTACAAAAATACTCCACAAAAAAGCAAACACAACCCTTTTTTAATATAAAAGCAAGTGCTAAGCTTTGCGAGTGACTGGGACATGTAAACGTCTCAGTCTATCAAAATGCTTTAATTTTTCGGAATCCGTTAAAAATTTATTTACGAGATGTTGCCGTTTACAAAAATACCCCACACAAAAGCCAACACAAACCTCTTTTTGGTATATAAGCAAGTGCTAAATTATGCAAGTGACTAGGAGATGTAAACGTCCAAGGACAATAGTTTTCCACAAAATTACCGGATGCAAAAAACTTCTCTAGACCTGAAATTTTAAAATTGTTGGAAATTTGAAATGAATCGTTTAAAAATTAGTAACTATTTGTAACAATCATAAAACGATCTCAGAATCAATACGTGCCGATTTTTTAACTGCACAAATAAACTACATAAAAAATTGTAAAAAATCAGCACAATTTTTGTGCATGACTTACAAAGTTATACTCGCGAAGAAAATTGAGCACAACGCATGGCATGGCACATAAACATTGAATTCGCCACGCTTGACTCAAAAAAATATAAGTAGGGTATCTGACTTAATTTCGACCACCAATTTAGGATGTTAGACAATTAGCTCATTTGTAAAACACAAAAGAACCAGCACAAAAGTAACTAGAAGGATATTGAATAAAGTATTTTTGCAAAGTTTATTCGTGTGATTCTGCATTATTAGCATTTTTAAAAAGTGCATTTTTGTGATTTTCTGAATTTTTGCTCTGTGTTTAAACTGCATCAAAAGTGGTCGAAGTTAATGGCACGCGCCTTAATTTCGGCCGCTATAAAAAAAAAATTTTAAACCTCTACTAATCTTTAAGGGTAACAGAAATTTAAAATTCTTGCACTGGAAGAACAAATATAGCTATCGTTTGATTTTTAAATTATCAAAAAAATAAAAATAAAAAAGTGGCTAAAATTAAGTCAGCTACCCTATATGTCGAGTAAATAAAAACAAACATGAAAACGTAGCTGTAACATTACTTAAGGTATCTCCAGACAGTTTTTACTTCACTGTGTTCAATAAAAATTTTTGTTTCCAGTTGAAATACCGAACAAAAATTATTCTTTTGTTTACATAAAATGTATTTTATTATTTTTTTGTAATTATAGAGCAACATGGGTGGCGCGGGAGCGCCACGGGCGATTTAGCCCCGTGGCGCCGCGCCAACCATTATTAGAGAACGTGGGTAAATTTTGAAATTCAGAACCTTCTTCTTCTTCTTCTTCTTCTTCTTCTTATTATTATTATTATTATTATTATTATTATTATTATTATTATTATTATTATTATTATTATTATTATTATTATTATTATTATTATTATTATTATTATTATTATTATTATTATTATTATTATTATTATTATTATTATTATTATTATTATTATTATTATTATTATTATTATTATTATTATTATTATTATTATTATTATTATTATTATTATTATTCCAACGCTCCATCCTTAAAAGCGATATTCCTCATTCGTTACTGATTGATCAAAAATAAACATAGGCTCATTAGAAAGAAGAAGGAATTACGCAACTTTCTTAGGAAGCACTTTTTTTGATTTATGTCCTTGTTATCGATTTATTGATCAAAATAAAAAATTTGAAAAATAGACAAATAAAAACTCCCAACCGCACAATAACAGCCTTTTGGCAACAATAAGGATTGTACAGAGCAGACAACCAACATCCCCTCATAGAAACCGCACAAAAAAAGCAAACCGGTTTTAATTGGTGGCAGAAACGGAACCAGTTTCCAACTCCATCTGCTTCACCCGCGCGGAAAACGGCGAAAATAACAGAGTATTTTTTTTAATTCTTGCATTACTGATGACAAAATTAATTCAAAGTTTTATTTATTAAAAAATAATAATAAGCGTCAGTGGCGCGGGAGCGCCACGCGCCGGTAATCATCGGTGGTGCGGGGTGCCATACTGCAATTTAACCCACGGCACCGCGCCAACTATACTTAGAAAACGTGAGTAAATTTTGTAATTCATGTTCATCATCTTCTTATTATTTGGTGCACGGCATCGCGCCAACTATATTTAGAGAACGTAGGTAAACTTTGTCTGGAGCGCAACTGCACCGCACTAACTATAATTAAACAACGTGGGTAAATTTTGTAATTTAAATTCATCTTCTTCTTCTTATTATATTTTATTTAAAAAACTACATCTCCGCAACGGAATGATTATAAACATATGTCATTGCGCAGCTAAAACTATAGTTTATCAGGCTATTTTTTTAATTTAATTCAAAACAAGTGGTAGACTAGCCTTGAAAAATGCTCTAAGAATAGAGCAGGAAAAAAGGGCGATTTTTCCCCGGGCGTATGTTAAGACAGAAAAGATGTGGACTAGGCTGAGATGGACATTATGTGGACTACAGTGATTTCGCGCTTATCAAAGATTGCTGTGAGTATAATTTTTTCAATTGACATTTCATCAAACTAAAAAAAATGCAACAGTGCTGTGTGATTAGATCAATGTATAAACAAATCATTATCATATGGTAGAAATTTTTATTTAGTGAGCAGCTGCCCAAACCAAATGCAAATTTTCTATACAAATGTAGTCCACATAATGTCCATCTCAGCCTAGTCCACATCTTTTCTGTCTAAACATACCCCCGGGGAAAATCGCCCCTTTTTCCTGCTCTATTCTTAGAGCATTTTTCAAGGCTAGTTATAATATTTTAAAATATCCGAACGACGAAAATTCGAATGAGCAGTAAAAAGTAGGAAACAAATGCGGTTTAAATATTTACAAATAATTTGTTTTGTTTTGATTCATTAAAAAAATTATAATAAAATAAATATTAATAATAAATAAAAAATGTGGCAATGAAAATAAGTTAACAGTGGGAATCGATCCCACGACCTCAAAAATTTTAAAGGCTCTATCCGATTGCGCTACACAACCGTCTGTTTAACGTTTCTAAAAGAAGTTTAAAAACCCACGGCCTTTATTAAATATAAAATAAACACACACAACAGATTAAAAGCACGAGAGCTATTATGGCAGTTTAAAAATCATAATATATTTGAATAAAAACATACTATTTGGAGCTTTAAATTTCAGCAAATTAAATTAAATTCACGTTTCGCCGTAATTTTGAAAAAATAACCCCATTTTTTACGGAAAATCGTATATTAAACCATAAATACAAAAATATTTTCATTAATTTTTACGTACGTAAAAAAGAAGGTAACAGTTCGTTTTTATTGGAAGTATTTTTTTAATAAATACTGAGTAGTGAATATTTTTAAGGTTTTAAAAAAATGTCGTTGTAAATTTATTTTTAATATCAATTATTTCAACTACTACCAATAATATAATGAATATGCACTTGATAATCGTGGTATTTCTGCCTTTGTAACACTCATGTTAATTTTTTATGCAAATATTTCTGTATTTCGCGAGATCTCGTATGCTAAAAATCGCGCTTTTCCATAATTAAGAAAACTGTCTGAAGAGACCTTAAAGAATATGCAAATTAAATTATTTTTAAAAATAAACATTTTATTATTTATAAAGGATTTTGACGCACGAGTCAGCAGTTCTGTTTCGTTCTGCTAACGTACAGCTTTCATACCTGGAGAGTTGAGTTCTTTTTGAGTTATTCTTTTAAATCGTAAACTGGAATTGGAGGGTTTTCTAGTATGAAGAGGGATGTATACATCTTGATCAGGATAAACGTCCATTGGTATCATACTCCCTGAAAAAAATAATAACTGATAACTGATTTTTAGCCTATATCCCTCAAAATTGCATTTTCGGAATTAGCTAAAGGCCGGGTTTTTTTCGAGGTAATTTAGCTCGCTGCCAAACTAAATGCTGATATGGTTTACTCACAAAAGAGTTTTAATCGAGTTTTTTTCCAATTAATAGTATAAGTTTTATTTTTAAAAGGCATTAAACACATGCAAATTTAGAATTTAGCCACAAATTAAAGTTTGTGCAGAAAAAATGTGGACTGTCGACCAAATTTGAACTTTGAAACAATTTATCTCATTAACAAAGCAGAACGCTTGTACGGGACATATATTCAAGATAATCTTAAATTTTTGGCTATCCGTTGAAATGTTAAAAAAATGTTTTGTAACATTTCCACTAAGGCCGATACAATGAAAGAACCTGCGTCTCAAAAAAAATGTTTTGTAACATTTTCACTAAGGCCGATACAATGAAAGAACCTGCGTCTCAAAAAAATAAAACTTTTTTCTTAGAAAAAGATATAACAATAGCAGATATGCCTTCTATTAGAACAAGCTTTTAATAGTATTCTCTGAATTATATCGAAGTTCACTCAAATTATTTTGTATAAAAACTTGACTAAAATTTATTCGTTTTATTTTTATGGACTCCGCAGAGTTTTAGCGAATTTCGTAAAAAAATATTCAGCGATTGAGCTTGAGTTTGAAGCGCTCATTGCTAAAGTGTATCCCGTTTGATGTGCGAAAATTTTGTCTTTTACATTTACGTTTTTCAACATCTCGTCCTTCGATAACACGTCTTTTTGGTGCAATTTTATAAACGTACTTTTCAAAAACAAGTTTTATAAAAAGCTTTAAAAAATTTAGTAATCGAAAGTTGACTGCGTTTCAACTGGTTTTTGTTTTTTTTTTGCAAACGCAGCAATAGCAAGAATACATAAAAATTAATTAATAAAAAAAATTAGAAATGAAGAACAAATTATATGGGATATTTGTGGATCCAACCAACATGCATACGTATGCATGTTTTTATATTCATACGTTTGCGAAAATTGAAAAAAAACTGCAGATTCAAGACGTCATATCAAAAACTGAGCGAGTAATTTTCAGGAAATATTTGGAAAAGTTTGTTTGTTCTAACAGAATACCATGTGACATTGCTTTCTCTTACTAATAAAAAAGTTTTGTCTCTTTGAAACCTTTTTTCACCATATCGGCGGAAGAAAGGTGTCATAGGTAAACATTTTTTAAACCTTTTGAACGAATATAGCCAAGAGTTTGTCATTAAAAATAAATAGTGTAACTATAAAAAAGATGCTGTTTTATCAGTTATTAATTATATTATTGCTGCTGCCATCTATAGTTAAATATTTTAATAATGGTAATCTTCAATTTTTTTCATATTTAGGCGTAAGTGGGTCTAAAAACCAAAAAAGGTGCCACTCCTTTTTAATGTTAAATATCTTAATGACCACCCCGGAAGTACAGGAGGTATTTGGAGTCGCGAACAAACAAATTAAACCGGGTGTTGGATGTTTCCACCAGTTTTGCCCAAAGTTTTGCCCCAAGTTTTTTATTTACAAATTTTTAAACTTAAGCAAAACAGTACGAAAGCTTCATGGCCTAAAAAAGACAATTAGCAACAAAAATTGTTTATCTATTCAACTAAAACAAAATTATTAAACTTTGAAAATCAGGTTATTTCCACTTACGTTCCTCATAGAAGATCTCGTTTGGCGTTTAGTCTAAGTGGGGCGATACTATGCATGTGTGTATGCAATAATATGCTATATAAGAGAGAACGAAATGACTGTTAGTTATTCTGAATCATTAAATGAAGCTCTAGCATCTCGCAGTGGGGGGAAAATGAACGCAGAACGTTACATGATGCAAATCATTTAATTATAATAAAGAAAAAAGAATAAAAAGGAGAGGGCACGGACAGGAGGAGGGGGAACCAAAGAAAAGACACCCCCCCCCGCAAGCCCCCAAAGCCACAAAAAACAAAAAAAAAAAATAAAAAAGAAGAAAAACAAAAAAGACCAAAAAAAAAAAAAAAAAAAAAAAACCCAAAAAAACAACCAAAAGGAACCCGAAAAAATAAAAACAAAAAACACAAAAAAAAAAAAAAAACAAAAAAAAACACCCAACCAAACAAACTAAACAAAAACAAACGACCCACACGAAATAATAATCAGGGAAGAGCGCGGAGCGCTCTTTCCCTTATATTAAATGGGTTAAGTCACTGCGCGGTTAACCGTTGTTGATGGCGTCATCGAAAATCACAAAACCTTTAATAGTTTTTTAGCCAATTAAAAATCTAAACATTTTACATAACTAAAATATTACTCATATTTTTCTGATATTAAAAACCTAAAAACTTTTGCTAAACATACCTGAATTTCATACTAATAAGCTTAATTTGCTTAACTTTTTTTTTTTTTTTTTTTTTTTGGGGTCCCCCAAAAATTTTTTCCTGTGGTAAATATTTGGAGCTGATTTTTTGCACGTAGATGCTAAATTGCCCCCTCACCTGAATTTTATTCTCGTATATGCTCTATTGCCCGTAGTTAAACCTCTGTTCATGTGAAAAACGACCAGTTTTTTTCTAAGTTACGCATTAGGTACTGGGGTACTTGTGTGACACTTTTTTTCCTTACTGAATTACATATTAAGTAACTTCATTCAGTAATACACATTCTCTTGTGGTTATTTTTTTGGTTTAAATTATAATTCCTTACCTTTTTATAAAAATTACTAATTTTCAACGGGAAGAGCGAAAAAATATCCTTACCACTACTTAGCAGCCATATGGCAACAATAAAAATATTTAAAAAAATAAAATGAAATAAATCTTGGGTGACGTGTGAGCGCTGCGGGATACAATGTTTCAATAGACGGAAATTTATCAAAATCGAAACAGAAAAAAACTCTTTTTTATATGGAATACTAAGAAGCTACAATCACTCCAAAAATTTAATACGAGAAAAGACTGGTCTGGGTAACCTCGTAAAATTGTATGGAACCTGGAAAAACCATTTACAATGGTGTGGTTTTGTTGTTTAAAAATAAACCATCAATCCAGAAAAATCAAGCACAAAACAAAAGTCCAAATAAAGCTAATTTCCAAAAAAGTGGTTAAATCAGGTCTAACTAAAAAAATTTAAACAGAAGAAAAACACACTATTTTATATGGTTCTTTCAGGTTCCATACAATTTTACGGAGTTACCCAGACTTAATTTTTGTATAGTATACTGCTTAAAATTACATTGAAGTTTTGGATATGAAAATAATTGTATTCATATCATGAGGAGACCATGACGTTTCTTTTAAAATGAGTAAATTTTTTAATGTTTTATATCTTTAATAAATGACATTGAATTCAATGCATTAAAAGGCGGAAATTCTAGCAAAAGACGAAACAAAGTTTCGAAAAAAAAGCCTTATATTAAATGGAATAGTATAAAGCTACATAAGTCTAAAAACTAAATGCCAGAAAAGACTGAAACAAGTCTCTTTAAAACCTGTAAATTAATAACAGATTTTGTGAAATTTTCAGAAAAACAAAACCGAATAAAAACAATACGTGTAAAATCTTTAGTTTGCGTTTTTTAACCATTAATAAAACTTAATTCACATAAATTTCTCTCAAAGTGGATTAACTTTTTACATGAGTTAACCAGCTATAAATACCACAGTATTAGTTAAGTCACACGTCGTCAAAACGATACAAAAAAAGTATAACGCAAGCGTCACAGTAACCATGAAAAATTTTTGTCAAAATAAGTTATCGCATTGCGCATTAAATTTTGTAGTTTATCATTATTTTCGTATAAAGCAAAACATACCGCCATATTAACGGCTTTTTAAAATCAAATATCAAGTTTTAAGTCCGAAAAACATTGAAAAATTCAGATTTAATATAAGGCGACTTTTTCTTTAATGTTTCTATTTATTACATAAAACAAATTAGCTGTCAATGTATTTGTTAAATTAAAAGTCGCCTTATATTAAATCTGAATTTTTCAATGTTTTTCGGACTTAAAACTTGATATTTGATTTTAAAAAGCCGTTAATATGGCGGTATGTTTTGCTTTATACGAAAATAATGATAAACTACAAAATTTAATGCGCAATGCGATAACTTATTTTGACAAAAATTTTTCATGGTTACTGTGACGCTTGCGTTATACTTTTTTTGTATCGTTTTGACGACGTGTGACTTAACTAATACTGTGGTATTTATAGCTGGTTAACTCATGTAAAAAGTTAATCCACTTTGAGAGAAATTTATGTGAATTAAGTTTTATTAATGGTTAAAAAACGCAAACTAAAGATTTTACACGTATTGTTTTTATTCGGTTTTGTTTTTCTGAAAATTTCACAAAATCTGTTATTAATTTACAGGTTTTAAAGAGACTTGTTTCAGTCTTTTCTGGCATTTAGTTTTTAGACTTATGTAGCTTTATACTATTCCATTTAATATAAGGCTTTTTTTTCGAAACTTTGTTTCGTCTTTTGCTAGAATTACATATTTGGATTATGATTTTAAAGCAAAAGCATAAAATAGAGAAAAAGCATAAGCATATAGAAAAAGCATAAAATACCAATTAGGAAATTATGCTTAATACATATATATTTCGTTATTTTTATATATTTTCTTATGAAAATTACACTTTATTTTTGACATAAAAAAAAATTGTTTAAAAAAAAAGAAAAATTTTTTTTTTAATAAGGGGTATTTGAGTGTGGCTGTATTTTTTTTATTAATGTTTTTTTTTTTGAATAAAAAAAAAAAAAATTTTCTCAAAAAATGAAAATCATCTATGACATTACTGTTTAAATATTCCGTTAATTAGTTAAGAAATTCAACAGAGAACTCCGGAGCTCCGGAGGTTGCTCCAAAGCTCCTAAAAGCGGAGCTATGCCCCGCTCCAAAACACCCCTAATATAAACTAATGTCCTTAGCTTTTAATATCATACTGCATACTAATATTTTAAGCGGGCGGAGCTTAGGAGCTCCGCCCCTTAAAGGTGCGGTACCAAGTCAAACTTTTTGTCTTCGATTTTGATTATTTTTTGTGAAAACGTTAACCCTGCCCCCAATAGCCCACAAAATTTTTCATTCAAAATATCTCAAGTGTTTCAGGAGATATGACCCACTGAAAATGGCGTTTTTCAACCATTTCGTAATTAAAAAATTGCTCAATAGGTATTAAAATTTAAATTACAAAATATGCAATCAAAGAAAGTGGCTACTTTCACTTTAATTTATTACCTTGATCGTTAAGATTGGTGCAGTATTTGTTGGGATATTGCGTTTCCTGCTCAAAAACTCCGCAATTTTTCTGTTAAAAACACAAAACAACAGCGGTGATTTGATAAAGTTTGCCTACTATTTTTGCCTAAACTTCATTTTTTTTGAAAAAATTGCTGGTTTTTTGTACGGGAAACGCAATATATCAACAAATACTGCACCAATCTTAACGATCAAAATATTAAATTAAAGTAGAAAATATACGTTTTTTTGAGTGCCTATTTTGTAATTTTAACTTTAACACACATTGAGCAATCTTTCAAGTACAAAATTGTCAAAAAATGCTATTTTTGGAGGTTATCATATCTCCTAAACCACAGGCGATATTTTGATGAAAAGAATTTTGTGGGGTTTTAAAGGCAAGGGTAAGATTTTCACAAAAAACAATCAAAATCGAAGACATAAAGTTTGTCCGCACCTTTAAATGAGGTATTAAATTTAAAATTATTCTATAGTAGTGATGTGCCATAGAGTTCCGAGCTCTGGAAGTTCTGCTTTTAGGAGCTCCGGAACAACCCCCAGAGCTCTAAAGTTTCTCCCTATTTTTGTACTAATTTCAGTAATAATTAAAGAGTGATGCCGTATCTTATTTTCTCAAAATTTGTTTTTTTAATTAATTTTTTTTTTTCAAAATTTATTTAATACGCTAGAAATAGACTGAAGAATGCAATCAGAGTAACTTTAAATCTATTTAAAGCTTAAATAAGCTTTAAAATCGCTCATTTAATGGGCGGAGCTCCGAAGCTTCCTCTGTTTCAAATGGCTCCGGAGCATGATATTGGAAAGTAGGAACATCACTACTCTATAGGCAATTTAAGCACTATTTTTAAAAATTTGAGAAAAAAACTTAGCTTGCAACAAAAATTTCAAAAATAATATACTAGATTACTCTTCAGTTTATGCCATAAATTAGTTAAGCAATTGGATAAAGAGCTCCAAAGCTCTGGGGGTTGCTCTGGAACTTCGAAGCTTGAAAGCGGAGTTTTGCTGTTTTGGAACATCACTGATATAAACTATTGATTTTCCACCAACCCTTCAATATTACACTAGACCATTTGAAGCAGAGGGAGCTTTGGAGCTCAGCAGGATCTCCCCCCCCCTTAAATGAGCAATTCAAACTTATTTGAGCTTGAAATACATTCTAAATTACTGTCTTTATATTTTTAAAAATATTTTTTATTGTTTTTTTTTATTATTTCAAAGTGATAAGTAATTAAGTATTCAATATGGCTTACAAATTTCTCAACATGACAGTAAACACCGACTTTAAAATTAGCTTGAGTGTTATTATTATGTGAAATTTTTTAGCTTCCGGTGAAATATAGCTATAAAAACTCAAAATTACCACTTTGGTAAGTTTTGAAATTCCATTTGATCCCAGAAATACTTTACAAAATCCAATTTTATTTCATATGCTAACAAATAAAATTAGATTTATTTGAAATTTGGCATAAAAACAATTAAAAAAACAGATATTTTTTTTTCTCTTTTTTTTCCTTTTTCTCTTTTTAAGCCAGAAAGACAAAAGTCAATCAAGACATATATGCAAATTCAAAGTTAATCTTCACGGCCGCCGGTTACAAGACAAGACTTGAATTAGTTTTGATTTTATGTTACACATCTGACACGTTTGTATTAGACACAATAGGTTTATAGTAACATTGAAACATTACTAATATAAGTAAATTTAAAATGTAATATTTAAGCGACACCCTGCAACAAAACAAGCAAGCTCAATTTAAATTTATTGGAACTCGAGCTTAAGAAAATTAATTTGTAAATAAACTTTACTTTTACTCTTTTAAAGTTGATCACAGTATCTGAGTTATCAACTTTTGATTCCGTTATTTTTCCATATTAGCAAAGCAATCATTTGCATTGCTGATTATGTCTTAATTAATAAATTTAAGTCATGTGTTAAATAGTTTTCCTGCCCTCAAATATTTTTATCTTGACTTAGCCACTTAGACAAAACACTATTCTAGTTTCTAGAGCTTATAAAAGTACTTAATTAGTTTTTACAGTTAAATTGGTTAACAGTAATATATACGTGGAAACTGATTTCGTTGAATTAATCCTATTGGAATTTAAATAGGTTGGATTTCAGACCTAAAGTTTTTTACAAACGGTCCATAAAGTTTGATCAGTGGATGTCGTTTTCTGAAAAGTAAAAATTATTAGCTGCTTGACCCGGCCTGTTAAAATTACATTAAATTGTTTAGTTTCCTTACATTTTGTCTTTCTGGCTTAAAAAGAGAAAAAGGAAAAAAAAGAGAAAAAAAATATCTGTTTTTTTAATTGTTTTTATGCCGAATTTCAAATAAATCTAATTTTATTTGTTAGCATATGAAATAAAATTGGATTTTGTAAAGTATTTCTGGGATCAAATGGAATTTCAAAACTTACCAAAGTGGTAATTTTGAGTTTTTATAGCTATATTTCACCGGAAGCTAAAAAATTTCACATAATAATAACACTCAAGCTAATTTTAAAGTCGGTGTTTACTGTCATGTTGAGAAATTTGTAAGCCATATTGAATACTTAATTACTTATCACTTTGAAATAATAAAAAAAAACAATAAAAAATATTTTTAAAAATACAAAGACAGTAATTTAGAATGTATTTCAAGCTCAAATAAGTTTGAATTGCTCATTTAAGGGGGGGGGAGATCCTGCTGAGCTCCAAAGCTCCCTCTGCTTCAAATGGTCTAGTGTAATATTGAAGGGTTGGTGGAAAATCAATCAGTTATAGGTGATGTTCCGAGAACAGCAAAAATCCCGCTTTCAAGCTTCGAAGTTCCAGAGCAACCCCAGAGCTTTTGGAGCTCTTTATCAATTTGCTTAACTAATTTATAAAATAATTTGAAGAGTAATCATATATTATTTTGAAATTTTTGTTGCAAGCTAAGTTTTTAGATATTTTTAAAAAATAGT
>JASAMX010006936.1:0-11822 GCA_030248175.1 Microlaimidae sp. YZB2_3
TATTAATGCGTGTGCATATGAAAAGATGTTGTGTTGTGTGTATTTTTGTTTTGCATAGCGGGCAGGTTGGTGATGTGTATTGTGTGTAAGATTGATTTTGTGTAGGTAGGAGTAGAGGAAAGGAGATTCCCTGCCCTGAGTTTGGTGAGGGTTTTTTCTGACTGCTGTAGGAAGATTTTCTTCCTCGTTGCTTATTGCTGGTGCTTTTGTTTGAAGTATTGGGTTTATTGGAGTGTTGTTGATGTGGTTTGTGACTGTGTTTTTGTGGATTTGTTGTTTTAGTGCTTTGTAAGTTTTGTTGTGTATGTCTGTTGGGATGTTTGTTGTGTAGTCGTTGTTGTGAAATATTGTTTGTTTTTTTAAGCCTTCTGGGTGCAGGTTGTTGTGTTAAGTAGTTGAGTGGATTGTTTGTGTACATGGCTGCCAATTTTGCTTGTTTTGCGTGGAGTTGAATGTGTGTTGCTATTGGGAGGACTTTAGCCTCTGTGTGTATGATGTGTGTGTGTGTGTTTGTGTCTGTTGGCGTGCTCGTAAGAAACGAAGAGTCCAGAGACAGGGCCGAACCAACAAAACCCATCATGCTTGCGACCTGGAGAGCTCGTCGTTTGTATTTGGAAATCAATTATATCGAGAACACGTTTGTGGCAATATTGTCGTGTGTGTGTGGGGCACCCATTTTTTAGCTATCATACCTCCAAATACTCGCTGTTATGATGCTTTCAACACGCAACAAATCGTGGGACAAACCAAAAGAAACACTCACACACACATACAAGACGATCACTCTACCAATAATCGAGTATGCTAGCACAATCTGGGGCCCCACAACATCACCCACACAAATTAACAAATTACAAACAATACAAAACACAGCTCTCAGGGTCGCAACAGGGCACACCACAGACACAAACACACACACACATCATACACACAGAGGCTAAAGTCCTCCCAATAGCAACACACATTCAACTCCACGCAAAACAAGCAAAATTGGCAGCCATGTACACAAACAATCCACTCAACTATTTAACACAACAACCTGCACCCAGCAGGCTCAAAAAGCAAACAATATTTCACAACAACAACTACACAACAAACATTCCAACACACAACAAAACCTACAAAGCACTAAAACAACAAATACACACAAACACAGTCACAAACCACATCAACAACACTCCAATAAATCCAATACTTCAAACAAAAGCACCAGCAAAAGCAACGAGGAAGAAAATCTTCCTCGCGGGGTCAAGAGAACCTTCGCCCAACTCAGGGCGGGGAAATCTCTTTTCCTCCACTCCTACCTACACAAAATCAATCCTACAAAAACACATCACTAAACTGCCCGCTATGCAAAACCCAAATACACACAACACAACATCTTTTTACATGCATAAACATTAGTACGACCTTGGGACCAGAGGACTTTTGGGCGAACCCCGCAGCAGTTGCTGAGCTCCTCCGGGAGTGGGAAGAGGGGGTGAGCAAGGCGATAAACGTGCCGGACAGACCAAACTAGGGTTGATGGAAACCCTGGCTACTGGCAAAGGACACACACACACACACGCGCGCGATGGGGATGTCATGTACCCTCTTCCTACACCAAAAAACCCTTATTCAGAACTACTCTATAAATAAAAACTTAATCCAGAAAAAAGAAATCACGTCTAATCAGGTGCAAATGAAATTACTACATTTTGGAAACAAAAATCAATATATCAATAAAACCGAAATATGGAGATAACAATCAATAGAAAAATTTAACATAGCGTTATTCCTGGAACGAAACACAAGGGTAATGAACATGAGACACCAAGGGTAATAGACATTAGGGTATTGGACACGAGGGTATTGGATCCAAGGGTATTGGACACGATGGTATACTGTACAAGAGTATATAACACAAGAGAATGTCCGGCTGTACACTAAACTTTTGACCAAAATTTTGCGAAAAAAGTCGCACTTTTAAATTCGTGTGTGACTTTTCTCACAAAAATCCGCCATTTTCTGCTAGTTTTCCCGCGCTGTGATTTTTAACACAGTGTTAATTTTCTTGCAGTGGGGACTGCGACTTCTTTTGCACTCAATACTGCTTTATTCGCACTGAGATTATTTTAGCACTGCGAGTCTAACTGCATAACAAAAAATTACAGACGCTGGTGATCATTTTAAATAGGGTAAAACACATCAAAACTTGTTTTATTTAATTTTAAAACGTTGGAGAGTTACTTTATTTCATTAAAATTAAAAAGTTTTAACATCTTAAGATAAAAAAAACGACTTTTACTCATTTAAACACAAAATTTTCGCTCCGTTTTGTTTTTATTTTTTTTGTTGTGCAGTCAGACTCGCAGTGCAAAAATAATCGCAGTGCAAATAAAGCAGTATAGAGTGCGAAAGAAGTCGCAGTTCCCACTGCAAAAAAACTAACACTGTGTTAAAACTCGCAGCACGGGAAAACTAGCAGAAAATGGCGGATTTTTGCGGGAAAAGTCGCACATGAATTTGAAAGTGCTAGTTTTCTCGCAAAATTTTGGTCAAAAATTTAGTGTACAGTCGGACATTCTCCTGTGTTATATATTCTTAGCTGTACTAATGAACACAAGGCTGTTGGGTACGAGGGTAATAGGCTTTAAAAAAATTCAATTTTTTGCGACAAAACAAATTTTTTTACTAATACTGAATTAAAAAAATAAATAAAAAAGCATAGAGTTTAAAATTTGTTGTTTAATTGGACAATTTTAATGAATTTCTTTTTTACTCATAAATAAATAGCATAAAATTATGCTAAAACACTCAGACAGGTTGCTGCACAACATTTTTGCATGTTCAAATTCAAGAAAAATCCTTTTTTTAAATTTATTTTAAAGTTGGACTAGTTCGGAATAAGCGTCTTTTACTGTACGAGAGAGGGTACAAAAAGAAAAAAATAAAATTTTAAAAAATCTTAGCTTTCTTAGTTTCTTAGGTTTAAATCTATATGTACTTCATAAAAATTGCTACACGATGATATGTTTCACTACGTTGAAGTGCTGTAATATATCAGTTTGTGCTAAATAAATTTTTGTTTTTTAATTAAACGTCACAATACTTTAAAATCACCACAAAACTAGTATTTTCCTGAAAAGTGATTTCGAATTAGTAAAAATAAAGATAAAATTTGTGCTTTTAAACTAATTTTAAACCTACATACGTTTTTTATTGTTTTGCTTGTAAAACTATTCAAAATTTAAAAATCAATTTTAAAAAGTCCATTCCAAACTTTTAAATTAAGCATTTTCTGTAATTGAAACATTAAAAAACTGGTAACCAAGCGCGCCAACAGCGCCATACCTACGAAGCGGCCAAAAACTAAAAATCCCCAAAAACTGCTTTTGCTTTTGCAATATTTAAAAAGTATTTAAGAAATTTTGAAGAGAAGGGGTCGAGATTTCGAACCAATAAATATTTGAAATATTTTAAACCGTAAAATGTACTAGTTTTTCTCAATTTTCCCTCTACATATGATTGGTGCTAGTAGTTATTGTATCCTCTTCCTAACACTAAAAAACCCTTATTTTTAGCTAGTAGTTATTGTATCCTCTTCCTAACACTAAAAAACCCTTATTTTTAGTCTTTGTTTTAAATAAAATGATTGTATTTATGTCTGCAAGCAACATATCATAATTTCAACATATTTCAATATTACCCCCGTTTTTCTCTGCAACGATGATAATTTTGTGTTAAAAAGCGAATTTGAAGGTATAAAAATTATTATATTTATTTATAAGCGACTCGGGACAAGTTTAAAAGAAATCTAAGGACACATTTTTTTAAAAAAAAGTAAACAAACTACACGACAGAACACCTATGTTATGTTCCGTTTGGATTTTAAAAAAAAAGAAGGCGTGATGATGAAATATGAAAATATACTCTTCTGACTCAACGATTTACGATGCAACACAATCGGATGTGTCTGAATCATTATTATACAAATGTGAATCAGTCTGCGCGTACGCAGACACTCTATCAGAAGGAATAACATAATAGATACATACAGTTTAAAAAAATAGACCACGCCATCAGTTTAAGATGGAAACGGATAGTTTCAATTTCGTAACGGGCTTGCCCGGATTAAAAACTTTTTTTAGCGGTTTTAGGAGGTTGGAATTATTTAAAAGTTAGGAGCCAAACTTTTTAAATTACGATTTTTTAAATATTTTTAAATTACGATTTTTTAAATATTTTTTTGATCCTCAGTTGTGATTGAGCGCAAAAAAAATAAACAAATATTCATAAAAAACCGATACTTTAAACAATTTTGTTTTGGTTAATGTATTAATTTCGCAATTTTGTCATCGAAATTTTATTTATTTTCTGTGAAAAAAATAGTTAGCAAAGAAAGTGGGAATGGTATTCAAAAGTTGCCAAAACTCAGACTCCTTCAAAAATTTTTGTTTAAAGTTCACGAAGGTACATACGTCCTTAATTTCGATTGTTTAAAGAGACAACATGACCCTTGATTCAATGGCCAGTAAATTAAAAAATTTAAATTTACCCAACATATAACTTACATTTTTTAGATAAATCAGTAAGAATTAAATTTAGCTAAATCCAAGGTTTTACATACTCATCCTAATTAAAAAACACCCAGTGATTTGTAATTGAACTTGGGTTGTGTTAATTAATTATATAGAAAGTCTACTCGCAAATCGCACAGAATTCTAAAATCATAAAATCTACCGTGTTTTTTCAATCAAATTTATTAATTAGAATTTTTAACTACATTAAACAACGAGTAGTATTGAGCCGTATAAAAATATTTAATTTTGCATTTTGGTTAAATACAAGAAACTATAAATCGTGGTGGTGACTTTAATTTGACGCCATCTGGCGTATTTGAGCACTTTGAACATTTATCCTTAAAATGAGGTCATTTCGAAGCATATAGTACTTCAAAGCAGGCTACTTTGAAGTTTATGAGAAACCCCATAAAAATTTAAAACAATTGGGTATGCAAATTTACTTACTCAATATATTTAACCTTTACTAAACCACCAATTTGAATTGATCATAAGCCAATTTGAATTTACGGTTCAGTATGCAAATTTTACCTAGCGGGACAATAACAAATAATTTGAACTTAGAGCCCATGGTATTTGTAGTCCAAAACAATCAAAATTACACTTTTTCAAAATAACAGAAGTTTATGTTACGCGTTACGATACAGCAAGAATCTACGCACAATGTAAAAATCAAAAAAAAAATAGTTAGAACTTTTTATAATATGAGATAATTCCATAAAACATTCATCGGAAAATTACAAATAAAGTTGTTGTTGCAAAGGTTAAAATAAGATTTAGATTATGAAAAACGGGACAAAAATCTACTCGTGTACTTTTTGAAGAATACGACGAAAAATCTCATTTTTAGCGTTTTTTTTCGAGCTGAAAAACTATAGGGGAAACCTAGGTAACACCAATTTGAGAGGAGAAGGTGTCTGCAATTTTTATATTTTTGAGAAATATACGCCTATCACCACTACCCCTCGGGCCAAGTAAGAGGTAAGACTTAAGAACGTCGGATTTCTTCAATCCTAAACCAGAATTAAACTTTAAAACAATTGGTTAATAAACTTATAACAGAGCCTAATTGTAATTACCAAATAGTTTTAATAACTTTTTTTCATTTCAGTATAAAATTTCGCTTCCAATCAAAAAATTGCTAGATGTTTTACAGCTTTAAATACGATTTACTGTTTAAATTTTGAATTGATTGGAAAATTAAAAAAATGAAATCGATTGAAAAAAAAGAGCGAAATTAAATTGGTGGTTATTATCGTTAGAATCCGCAATAGGTGGGCCGAATCTCAGACCATTTATTTCAACAGTGTGCAAATACTCAGTGTTACAAAGAGCGAAGGAATGTTTTTTGAGCAAAAAAATTACTTGCACTTCTCCTCCTCTCGAAAAACCACGCAAATATCCCAAGGAAGTCCGCTGAAAAATCTGGGAAAATCGGGAATTACGAAAATAAACAACTCACTCGGACGCCCGTAATGACAAACGAACCTAAAGATACAAGGAACGCGATAATAGCAGATTGAAAAAAAACCGGCGTGTATTGGAGTGATTGGGTAAAAACGTTGAGGAGAAATTTTATAATATTTCTGCGCAGCTGGGGAAGAATATAATTATCGTTTTTTACCGCAAAATGTTTCATATTCCACACAAATAGTCAAGGAATGACTCGTTATGTGAACGAATGTGTCGGTGGTGTTTTGTTTTGTTAAATACAAGAAGTTATTTTGCAACAATAATAAGTACTATAAAAGCTTAAACAGCCCAAAATTGGGGTTTTATATAAATTTTGAAATCGCTTGTGGTGAAATTTTGGCTTATATATACAATTTACAAAAAAAAATTAAAAATAATCAAGAATACATGAAAATTAATTAATAAAGAAAAGAAGAATGAGAAATGAAGCACAAATTATACGGGATATGTGTGGATCCAACCTAAATACATTACGTAAGCATAAATTCATATGCATACGTATGGATATTTTTTTAAACCATATGCATACGTGTGCATGTTTCCGCAAAGTATATGCATACGTATGCATTTTTTGTAACGTTTATACATACGTATGCATTTTTTCTAAAATTTATGCATACGTATGCATAAAGTTTAAAAAAAATGCATACGTATGCGTATACTTTGCGGAAAAATGCATACGTATGCATATAAGTTGTAAAACATGCATACGAATGCATATAGTTAAAAAAATATGCACACGTATGCATTTTTCCGCAAAGTGTATGCATACGTATGCAGCTTTTTTGCAAATTTTATGCATACTTATGCATTTTTTTCTAAAATTTATGCATACGTATGCTTAAAAGTTTCAAAAAAATGCATACGTATGCATATACTTTGCGGAAAAATTCATACGTATGCATATAAAAATATGCATACGTATGCATTTAGGTTGGATCCACATATATCCCGTATAATTTGTTCTTCATTTCTTATTGTTTTTTTTTATTAATTAATTTTCATGTATTCTAAAAAAATATATGCATAGAAGAACTCAATAACCGCTAAATTCAGTTAGTTATTAGAAAAACTATTACATATTAGTACAATCCAAAAGATATATATTTTCCAATAATACCTGATAAAAACTATAGTTCTTGTCTTTCATCATCAAATGAATGAATTTGCACTAATTCTGTACAATTGTGCAAATTTTAATCCAAGCTACACATAGAAATATCTATTCATAAGAAATAAACCCTTATTTTTAACTTTATACATTATTTACAATTCGTCGTTACCCTGACAAAAAGAATCACAATCGGCATAAAATCAACGTGACTCTGACTCATTTTGTTCAGATATTAGGTCTGTTAAGATATAAAAAAGTCACAGTTACGAGTATTTTACGACGCTTCTGACTTATTGTGTAAGAGTACATGACGAATTTATAATTTCAGTCGCTGGCTGCAATTCTTTCGATTGCATTAAAATCAATTTTATTTCCTAACAAAATAAACGTAGATCTGTAAGTACGTATCTATCCGGATTTTTAAAAAGTGCATTATTACATTTCTTTCAATATGACGAAAATAAAACAAATAATTAATTATCACCCAAATTAAAGGTTTCGAAAATAAATCATTTACTTAATAGACTATCACGTAATCAAGATGCTCAAAACAGAAAATCAATCCAGACTAATTTTAGTAGTTACAATAATAATTATAACATACCCTTTCCTTAAATCCTTTAACAATGTTGTCCTTAGTCATATCATGCTGACTGGCCCGTATCAGTAGTGAGTTCTAATATTGTGTTAGATGATATGAACTAGTGATGGGCAGTTCCGGTTCCGGGTCCAGGATGTGCCGGCCGAAATTTGGAATTCCGGTTCCTGTTTCCGATTTTTAGAAAATCTCAATTCCGGTTCCAGTGTTCCGGGGGTTCTGCAGTTCCGCCCATTACTAATATGAACAGGAATTCCCATTTTAAATGGGGACATTGGGATTTCTACTCAAACTCAATAACTTCTAATAAAATTAAAAAAATAATCAATATGCAGAATTATTTAATTAATTTATCCACAATGCCGTTAATTTAACTTCCGGGTTTTTTATTAAAAATATAAATTGATTTTGTTATGTCAGGGGTACTAATCAGGACATAAGTCCAGCACGCCCAATAATAACGAATTTTTATATAAATAAGGTTTTAAATCTAATTCTTACGAAGTTTGCAAGAAACGCGACCGCTTTTTAAACACTGAAAGGGTAAATTTTTAAGTTTAATCATTTTCAACTATTGTAGTTGTATATGATGCAACGCGCAAATATAGTTTAATTTCAATACAAATTAAGAAACGAAAAGGGATATATTTCATTTAATCCTAAACAAATAAACAAACAGTAAATTTGTTTTATATAAGATTATGACTGGGTGAACCAATTATTTCCATATTTAATCTAAATTTTGTAATAAAGTAAAAATAAAAATATACATTGTAAAAAATGGTGTGGCGGATAGCGTTGAGCAGTTTAGGTCAACTAAATTAACAATATTAATTCATGTCTTAAGTAGTCACTACACTCGCGTTCAATCAATACGTCTTTTTAACCTACTTCGTTCAGTTACGTATTGCTATGTCCTTAGCGCCGAGGTATATATATCGTCGTTACTACGGCAAAATGGGACATAGTTTGTATAAAATATGTGTGCCTGTGACCATAGGTGTCCGACCAGCCTGGACTGCCCGGACCGCCCCCCCCCCGAGGGCCGGTCCAGGGTACCCCTCCCCCCTAGCGCCCATTTTGGACCCTCCCTCCTCCCTAAAACCCCGGTCCAGGCCGACCCCCCCCCCTAAAGGCGGTTTTTGACCCTCCCCCCCTAACAGCTGTTCCACCCCCCCGCTCTATCTACTTAATGTGCGATAGGCATAAAAAGTGTTTTTTTCGTGCGCGCGACTGAAAATATACAGGCTCAAAATTCGTGCGCGCACGAATTTCGTGCGCTAACTTTATATACGTATATATTTCTCATAAATATATAACAATAATTTTATACAAATTGTGTTTTATACAAATTTTTATAATTTATAATAAACCTTAGGTTTTTTACAAACTGGTTGGTACGTTACATTAAAAATAAAAAAATAAAATTCAGATGTTTGTTTTAAAAACGAACCGTTTTTTAAAAACGAACGGTCCATTTTTTTTAAACGGCCGGTCCGTTTTTTGCGCTGCCGCCGTTCGTTAAACACTTGCCCGGCAAGTTGCCGCATGCAAAATAATGAAATGAAAACAAAATACAATGATTATTATTATTTATTATGTAACCGGAAAATAGAAGAAAGTTGGTCAAACTGTTACCGGAAGCAAAAAAAATCAACAAAAAGGTACCTTTTACAATATGTTAACGTTTTTAACAGTTTCCAAAAGTTTTTTTGGCAGGTCCAGGCTATTCCCCCCCTAAGTACCCAGTCCAGGCTTCCCCCCCCCCTAAGGACCCTTCAGTCCAGGCTACCCCGGGGTCAAAATTTTTCGAAAATTTGGTACAGGCTGACCCCCCCTCCTGGGCCTACAAAATGGTAAAAAATGGGCTGACCCCAAGGTCAAACCATAGGTGTTTTTGGTCGGGTCCGCTAGGGGGGGGGTCCACCCCCGGGTGAAAGGCCAAAATTTTTTAGGGGGGGGGGGGGTCCAAGGGGGTCCGGACCCCCCTGGCTTTTTAGGGGGGGTCGACCCCGGGTGCGAGATTTCAAATTTAGGGGGGGGGTCAGGGGGGTCCAATTTTTAGCAAAATTTTTTTAACTCAATAATTTAAGTGTTTTTAGGACTAATATTGAATTTTATGTATTAAAACAGCCTATTTAGGCCTAAAAAGTGTATTTAAACACTGTTTTTAACTAAAAACCCGTGTTTTTGACATTAAATAAAAAATATACTTCCAAATTTGTCGAGACGAGGGGTTGTGGGTCAGCCTCGCTAGGGGGGGGGCAGGCCGGACCGCTCTCGAGCTTTGGGGGGGGAGGGGGGCCCCCTGAATTTTTTCTAGGGGGGGTCCAAAATTTTGGCTCTAGGGGGGGGGGTGCACCCCTCTGTCCTCCCCCAAAAACACCTATGGGTCAAACCCCCCCCCCTAGCCGTCAGGGGTCGGACACCTATGCCTGTGACTGATTTTAAATTTAAAACAGAACTCTATTAACTACAGAATGAGTCACACTTACGTGTATTTTATATTGACAGTGGTTCATTTTGCCGTAGTAACGACGATATAAACTACCTCTTCCCTCAAGATATATATATTTAGCGTATGCTTTAATGCCAAAACCCTAAGAGGAGTGTCCAATATTTTAAATAATTGGAAATTAATTTCCTCTTTTAAAAAAAGCAAAATAAAATAGGTAAACCGAACAACCAACAAATAAAAAGACTTCTTTTTCTAATGGGTATTTTAGGAAAGACGTAGAAGAAACTGAAAATGACGCGCAATTAGGGTTAAAGTCGTTAAGTACAGAAGAGCTTATCGAAGGTATTGTGAAATGTGTTTGGAAAATCAGTCCGGAATCTCGAATTTCCAGTTGCAAACTTCCGCAGAATATGACAGCTCGATTTCGACTCGGAACAGAAGTTGCCAATGCTATTAAAGTAAATATTTAAAGTTGCAGATTAAAATGTTTCTTTTTTTAGCTTGTAAAAAACAATCGGCGCTCTTAAAGATATATATCGTCGTTATTACGGCAAAATGAGCCACTGTCGTTATAAAATAAACGTCACTGTGACTCATTCTGTAGTTAATAGGGTCCTGTTTTAAATTTAAAATGAGTCACAGGCACACATATTTTATACGGACTGTAGCTCATTTTGCCGTAGTAACGACGATATATTCTTTAAACAATCGCTTTTTAAATTCTTTTTTACTGGTGAAACAAATTCCAGAATGTTTGAATGTAGGTTTCGGATCGAAGAGTATTTTTATTGTTTTATTATTCTAAAAAATCATTAAAATAGTAATTAGAAGCTCAGTTAAACCTTACTTAAACTCGGGAGGGGTTAAAGGGATTAACAACCCCCTTCAAGTTGAGAAGATAGATGGGCAGATTCTAGAATTTTTTGGAGAGGGGGATGCAGACCTGTGCGCGGTCTGGAAATGACCCCCGCTTTATTGAAGGGTTTGCTCCCCCTCCCGTTTTATCCCCCCACCCAAAAATGAAAAAGTACCCAAAAAATATGGCGCCATTTTTGACCTATAATCACGCCATCGTCGCAAAATTTTTGAAGTTTTTAGCTTATTTAAATGCATTTTAAGCCATTTTAGACCTATTTTTACCTAATTTTCGCTTTTTTTATCCCTTTTTTAACCTCTTTCCGTTTTTTTTCTCTTTTTTTTCACTTTTTTTCCCTCTGTTTGTGTCCCATTTTATTGCCTCCGGTTTCAAAAAAGTTGCCTTGCCTCCCCCCGTGTCCTCCCCCGACTAATTGTCTTGCCCCTCCAATAAAACCCCGAGGGGGGTAGTGCATAGGTCTGGGGTCTGAGTCTGTTATACCCCTCCAAAAATCCCGATTATAGCCAACAACCGCCCCTACATTTTGGGGGTACCCCGGACACCCCCCCCCCCCCCTTAAAATTTGGGAGGTCCCAGTAATAAAAACGCTAAAAATGAAGTATTTGAAGTATACACCCAAAAAATTGATGGAATCTCCCCCCCCCCCCCAAGCAATACGTACTGTTTGTAGTATTTCTTCGTTCAGTTACGTATTGCTCGGGTACTATATCTATGTATCAAAGAATGCATAACAGTGGTGA
>JASAMX010006938.1:0-25253 GCA_030248175.1 Microlaimidae sp. YZB2_3
TGTTTTATAGGGGCGCGTCAAAAAGAAAGGGTTATTGCTTTAAAAACAACGCAAAATTTGCGAGGCTCTGAAAAAGGCTTTTTGTGCTATTTGGGAACAATGCTTAAAAAATTTCAGGTCATTGGTTATACAAACACCAAGATCCCTAATTGATTACACTGGCGAAATTTCGATATCTTCAAAATAGTATGGTTTATCTGGAATTCGTAAATTTCCTAAAGATATAACATTGCATTTTGTATAAGCAACATTTAATTGCCATAATTTTGTCCAGCTTATAAATTTTTTAAGGCTTAATTTCAGATCAAAAGTGTTTGCATCCGTACGAGATTTATATATCTAACAGTCATCAGCAAACACCTTTTATACCAACATCACCGACTTTATAAAACTCAACAACATCATTAATGTATATAACAAACAATATAGGACCGAAAACTGATCCTTGTGACACGCCTGATCTTACAGAAATAAAGTCAGAAAAACAGTTTTTAATGCAGACGCACTGAGAAAGATTTGATAAAAAAGAAGTAATCCAAGTAAGCAATTCGTAGCCAATTCCATACCCTTTAAGCTTAGCTATTAGTTTTGCGTGACAGACAGTGTCGAACGCTTTGGCTATATCAATATATAAACAATCTATGCGTTTGTCATAATTCACAGCTTCGGTCCATTCTTCAAGCATTTTAAGCAATTGTGTGCAAGTGAAATTTTTAGCAAGAAAGCCAAATTGCTCAGATGTAATTAACCTATACTTAATTAAATATTCCAGCAGATCGTTTACAATGACGCTTTCTGCAATTTTACAAAGGGCACATGTTAGTGAAATAGGTCTATAATTTTCTTTTTGCGCAGCCAATCCTTTTTTATATATTGGAATTATAATGGCTTTCAGCAAAATATCTGGTAGAACCCCCGTTTTATACTCATTTCAAATAACATAGAAAAAGGTATAGCCACTTCCAAACTAATGGACTTCAAAAACATCGACATGTCTCCATTTGGTGTATGAGATAAAGAAGACGGCATTTTATTAATAGCTTTTATTACTTTTTCATAAGAAAAACTTACTGAAAACAATCCCACGTTTTTTTGGAACCCTAAACTGAAATTCAGGAATTTTTTATTGTCCTCAGTAAAAACAGAAGCAAAGTAATTGTTCAATTTAGATGCTTTTTCATGATTATTAATAGAATAACTGCCATTATCATTTAATAGAGGTGAAATTTAAGGTTTTAATTTAGTTTTACTATTTACATATTTGTAAAATTTGGAAATATTTTTAGAATTAACTAGATAACATTCTTTTTTTTGAAATATTTTATAACAGCTTTGTCATACACTTTTGCACTTTCATTGTAAAATCGTTTCCACTAAGGATTTTTTTTGGAAAGTTTATAATATTTTAGTTTAGTTTTAGCCAATTTACAAATGTGTTTTGGATAACGATTTTTAGTTTTAGGCACAGCTTTTTTAGGCACATGCCTGAAAAAGCTATACTTATGTATGCTATGCTATGCTATATTATTGTATAGAGTTATACATATAAATCTATACAATAATCAAGAACACTATAGATTATATCACAGAAAAGTTTGACGTCATTTTCGCATAAATTTGAAATTGGAAATTAATTTTAGACAAATACGCATTTATTTTACCGTAATCAGCTTTTGTAAAATCAGGATAAAGATTGGTTTCTGATTTATTGCTTATAGCAGGAGGTACGGTTAAGGTAAAATCGACACAATCATGATTACAAGTAGCTAAAAAAGGAGCCAAAACACTTAGTGATCGAATCGAAAAATGGTGGGAGCATAATATCAAATCAAGAAAAATTTTTTGTTGTGTTGCTTGGGTCACCATTTGTGTTAAGGTGGAACAATACAGTTGCAAAATTTTTGCCGATTTTCCCCAAAACACGTTTTCAGGGGTTTTCAGGGGTCCTGATTACGAATACAACCACTGTTTTTTGATTCAACCCCCCGGAGGGGGCGCTAGGGGGGTGCGACCCCCCCGGGGGGGCATTCTACTATATACCAGTTTTACCTCAAAACCACCTCAAATCATGTACTCGGGGTTGAATACAGTATTGAATAATGAACACTGTTTTTAAT
Organism: Microlaimidae sp. YZB2_3; assembly: GCA_030248175.1. Taxonomy (NCBI): domain Eukaryota; kingdom Metazoa; phylum Nematoda; class Chromadorea; order Desmodorida; family Microlaimidae; species Microlaimidae sp. YZB2_3. Next base: position 2,118 of record JASAMX010006938.1, read on the forward strand.
TAAAAAGTTAAAAATTAAAAAAAAACATTTTTTGAGGTTAAAAATATTTCCTAAGGGGACTCGAATCTAGAGCTTCAAGATTCCGAGTTCAACGCTCTAACCACTCGGCTACGACACCATCTGAGATATTTGCTTAAAAGGGCCTTTTAAAGAAACGTTTCTAAATGTAGTTTTCCAACGTCAAATCAAAAAATATAAATGAAAGTTTAGTCATTTGATAGAAATTAGTTTGTTCCCAACTTTTAACACAGCAGTTGGACAATAATTCTGAGCCAGTTTTAAAGTTTTTAACGAAATCTCTACTATCACTTCTTTTAATTTTTTGTTTCAACAATTTTAGCAATAAAACAAAATTAAAAAACTTCAATAGTAGGGATTTCGCTGAAAATTTTTGTTGGCATGTACATTTAATGTATCTAACTTGAGTTAAATTTTTATCACGTAATATTACCTCTGTTTCTGTTAAATTGGGAAAAACTGTTCTAAAATGCCTTTTTCAACAAAGCATATATCGGCGTGAAATAGTCTACCAAAAATGTTACGGATACCGAACTGAGCGGACCCTTTCACCCAACTTATAGTTTGCATCTGTCCGTCACGTACGGCACTAGTTATACACAAAAAACGACAGAGTATCCTAACTTTATCGTTCCACCTTAAACAATTTTGCATACGAACTTCACAGAATTTTTGAGATTTCCCAACAAATAAAATATTATTATTACATGCAGATGTTATTAAAATAGTGGCAAATAAATGGCAAAAAAGTGGCAAATAAATAGCGAGAATACGGTAAATACAATAATTGTTAAAATATACATCAATACAAATATGTTCAATTTTATTAACCTCATTTGGAAAGTTCACAATCACACATTTTAAGTGTTTTTTAGCAATTATTGCTACACCTCCTCCATGTCTATTTCTGTCATAACGATAAATTTTATAACGTGTATTTTGAATTAGAAAGGAATTTGAAATTTCTGGAGAAAGATAAGTTTCAGTTATTATTACCAAACCATACTCTTCATTTTTTAGCAAGATAATTAATTGGTCAATTTTATTTAAAATGGAACGGGAGTTAAAAAGTTTAAAAGATATACTGTTTTGAAAATTTTTTGAAAGGAAACCATTACCCGCCTCTATTAGTTTGTTGACTTATGTCTGACATTAAACTCACTTTTTTACACACTGTCCAATTTAAGGGATCTTTAGCGGACCGGTTAACAATAAAAAAGTCAACGTCCGCATTTTCTTTTGAATTACCATTTTGGGCGTTCATTTCATCTTTTGAGCGGTATAAAGAGCGAATATAAGCGAGCTGTTTGGGTGTGTAAGAAGCTCCAATAAAAATGCCTCCAAAATGAGAGTGGTTTTGAGCTTGTATGCGTTAGTCAATATTAAATTTTGCTCAACAGTACGCGGTAGCCGGATTTTCAGTAGGCGTGAACGCTTCTGGTTTTGTTGTCTAATACCTAGACAAAACACTTCAATAAGCTTGGGCACCTGGCAATTCGCAGGTACCACAGCTTTCAGCAAAGCGTAGACTGTGTTTTCCTTGCCTTCTGCTAGCCCAGCCACAACAATAAACTTGGAATTTTCATCCTCAATTGTTTGTTTGTACATTTTTTTGGCCAGACTCTCAGAGATTTTTTCAACCAAGGGTAGATGCTTGGTCTTTTTCTTGCGCTGTACCAACTAAAATCCGTCGGCGGCGTCATCTCCCGTATCAGGCACATCTTCTTTAGCTTCCTGAACGCTCTCAGTTTCTTCTGTAAAAGAAGAAACCAGTAGGTCAAGCTTGCATTCCATTGAAACAAGCCGATCCCTCTCAGAAAACACCTCCACACTTTTTCTTACGCAGGGACTGTACACCAATGGCATTTTAATTTTTTCTATTTGTGAAGGCGGCAAACCAAAACAAGCTGTGTGGAAAAACTTTGAGCAAATCATACATTTGGGCGCTTGCGGTTTTTCGATAAGCTTTCGACACTCTGCGCATTCTGAAGATGCCAAGGTAGCAGCCATATGTGTTTTCTCGGTTGAAACCGCTGACGAAGAAAACCAGTTCCACAAGGCGCTCATGTGTTAAATCAGACAATAATTTGCACAGTAAAATATGTATGGCCGCAGAATAAATAGAAACGTTCAAAATTGTGCGCCAATTTTAATTATAAAATTGTATTTAAATTAGATTATTACAACTAATAATTATAGCATAACAGTATGAAGAAGCAGAGGAATATCTCATTTAACCAAATATAATGGATTAACATTAAAGAAAACAATTAAGATATAAACTTAAAAACTTTTTTATCAGCAAATACGGACAGCGGACTCAACGCGCCGCCGCCTATACTTCACTGTTTTCATTAATCAGTAATCTTTCAAATCAACCAGTTTTTTTACATAAATTTATGACTATAGCAACTGCTATTCCAGCCGAAACATTTCATAATTATGCTAAAAATTGGACCCCTGATCAATTACCTTCACATCAAGTCATAAATAACTCATCAAATACAAATGATAAATGCAAAAATTTAACTAAATCAGCACGCGATCAATTTTCTCCAGCTAATCCAGTGCTTTCTGAAAGTCAAAAATTATAATTATGGAAACTTTTAGATAAATTTAGCGATTGTTTTTCACAACATGATTATGACTTGGGATGTTGAAATGAAATCGAAATTGATGTTGGTAATAATTTCCCAATACGACAATTCCCTTAACATATACCCGAATCTCAAAAAGCTATTGTACTAGAACATATTGATAAAATGTTAAAACAAGACGTTATTTGACCTTCCTATAGTCCCTGGGCAAGTCCGATACTTTTAGTTAAAGCGGTGTATTTGCGTTTTTGTGTTGTTTTCGAAATTATGCATACTACGATCTCACCCACCGCGTATTGATAAATTATTACACAGCATAGGTTTTGCGAAGTTGTTTTCTGCACTTGGTTTACGCAGCGCTTTCTGACAGTTTGGTATCTCGGAAAAATTTCGAGGGAAAACAGCTTTTATTAGCTCTCTATGAATTTAATAGAATTTGTGTCGGTTTAGCTAATTCCCCAAGGTTTTTTGACGCGCATTAGAAATAGTATTTTTGGGATTGAATTATCTGATTGAGTTGTTTAGTTTACATTGATGATATTTTTATGTACAGCAATGACTTTGATCAACATCTTAAAGATCTACAGACGGTTTTTGAAAAATTTCAAGCACATAGTTTAAAATTAAAACCTTCAAAATGCGAGTTTGGTATAAGCAAAGTTGAATTTTTGGGACACACAGTAAGCGCAGGCGGGTTGTTACTAATCCCAAATAAAATAAACGCGGTTAAAAACTTTCCTATTCTGAAAAATGTTGGTCAGGTGCGTACTTATTTAGGCTTAACTTCTTATTACCGACGGTTTATTCCATTTTATGCTGATATAGCTGCACCCTTAACAAAATTACTTAGAAAGACGTAAAATTTTTATGGACATCAGAATGCGAATCTTCATTTAATAAATTACAACAAAAATTAAATAAAAGCCCCAGTCTTAAAATTTCCTGATTTTAAAAATAAAATTTTTATTTTCAAACTGACTGCTTCTGGCGTAGGGTTGGGCGCTGTTTTAAGTCAAGAAGACGATCTTGGTTTGAACATCCCATTTCTTTTATTTCTCGCACTTTACTCAAGCACAAAAAGAATTATTCCATATTGAAAAAGAAGCGTTAGCAGTTATTTGGTCTCTAAAACAGTTTCGGTATTATTTCCTAGGACGAAAATTTTGCATTGTTTTCTGACCATTTACCTTTATTTCTTGCTAATACGTTTTCTGACACGCTTCGGCTAGATTAATACGTTGGGGTTTAGATTGAAGAGATGGATTTTTGAATTTCATTTAAAACCGGAAAACACACGAATGCTGATTGTTTATCGCGTTTATTTGAATTTGTAATAATATTGAAAACGCGTTTTTTCCCTCTTCTTTCTAATTATCCTGAAAAATTTAGTTGAGTTTCAACATAACTATATTAGACCATTATCTTTCTTTCAACAAAGCCAGATTTCCAAGCCGCAGATTCAAAAAATATTATAAAGGCATACAAATTGTTTTATATTCATTCGATACAAACTAAATCTATTTCCCGCTATTAGCCTTCTATCTCTTAAAAAAATTAATTGGAAGTATAGATTCACTTTTAGGACCATTTAATTTTAAAACGCTTTCAGCTCAACTTATTTTCCCGTAATTTAAGGTTGTGTGGTATTTTTAGGAATTAGAAAGAAAGAAAAAACTCTTTCTTATTTCTAATATGAACGGAAGTAATGGAAAGTTAGCTTGTTAGATTAGTTTGGTTTTTCTTTGGGCCGTGATGGGTCGGTCGGGCATGCGGAGCGATCTGCTAGAAGTAACCTATGGCCGGCAAAGGAGTTCATTTACAAGTAAACGGGCTATAGTGCTTGCTTTAATGTCCGGTACCGCGAAACATTCGGGGAATCGCGAAAGAAAATCAGAAAATACCACAATATATTTATTACCATTTTTAGATAAAGAAAAAGGACCCAAACAATCAACAGCTAACATTTCTATTATTTCGGTTGTGATAGTCATAGGAGAAAAAAGTTTTTCTTTCTTTCCGGGATTATTTGCACGCGCACAAATCAAGCATGATTCACACCAATGCTTTACATCTTTAAATTGACCGCGCCAAAAATAAAAACGTTGCAGTTTTGAAAGCCTTTTTAAAAATCCTAAATGACCACCTCCTAAAGGTGAATCGTGATAAGCTTCAATTAATTGTGTTTTAAGAGCATTAGGCACGACAGCTAATAGGCGTGGATAAATACGATTTTTAGTTCTAGAATCACGAATGTAATATAAACAATCATCATTACCTAATTCAAATAATCTACTTATTTCAAATATAAACGCGGCTTCTTTTGGAGAATCTGGCAATTCTCCAGTTGAAAGAAAACGATAAATTGGTTCTAATTGATCTTCGCTATGTTGAAACTTAACTAAATTTTGAGGATAATTAGAAGAAGACGGAGACGCGTGTTCAAAATTATTACATTCAAATAAACGCGATAAACAATCAGCATTGGTGTGCTTTTTACCCGGTTTAAAAATGAATTCAAAATCATATTCTTGCAATCTTAAACCCTAACGTTGTAATCTAGCTAAAGCGTGTTCAGAAAACGTTTTAGCAAGAAAACTTAAAGGTAAATGGTCAGAAACAATGCGAAATTTTCGTCCTAATAAATAATACCGAAACTGTTTTAGAGACCAAATAACTGCTAACGCTTCTTTTTCAATAGTAGAATAATTCTTTTCATGTTTAAGTAAAGTGCGGGAAATAAAAGAAATGGGATGTTCAAAACCAAGATCGTCTTCTTGACTTAAAACAGCACCCAACCCCACGCCAGAAGCATCAGTTTGGAGAATGAAAATTTTATTTTTAAAATCAGGAAATTTTAAGACTGGGGCTTTAGTTAATTTTTGTTGTAATTTATTAAATGAAGATTCGCATTCTGATGTCCATAAAAATTTTACGTCTTTCTTAAGTAATTTTGTTAAGGGTGCAGCTATATCAGCATAAAATGGAATAAACCGTCGGTAATAAGAAGTTAAGCCTAAATAGGTACGCACCTGACCAACATTTTTTGGAATAGGAAAGTTTTTAACAGCGTCTATTTTATTTGGGATTGGTAAAAACCCATCTGCGCTTACTATGTGTCACAAAAATTCAACTTTGCTTACACCCAACTCACATTTTGAAGGTTTTAGTTTTAAATTATGTGCTCGAAATCTTTCAAAAACTGTTTGTAGATCTTTAAGATGTTGGTCAAAGTCATTGCTGTATATAAAAATATCATCAATGTAAACTAAACAACTCTGATAATTCAATCCCGATAATACTATTTCTAATGCGCGTTGAAAAAAACTCGGGGAATTAGCTAAACCGAAACAAACTCTATTAAATTCATACAGTCAAGCAAAGCAAATAAAAGCTGTTTTCTCTCGAGATTTTTCGGAGATACCGAACTGCCAGAAAGCGCTGCGTAAATCAAGCGCAGAAAAGAACTTGGCAGTACCTATGCTGTGTAATAATTTGTCAATACGCGGAAGAGGGTGGCATTTTTTTAGTTATTGCATTAACTTTTCGAAAATCAACACAAAAACGCAAATCGCCGGTTTTCTTTTTAACTAAAAGTATCGGACTTGCCCAGGGACTATAGGAAGGTCGAATAACGTTTTGTTTTAACATTTCATCAATATGTTCTAATACAATAGCTTTTTGAGAATCGGGTATACGGTAAGGGCGTTGTCGTATTGGAGAGTTATTACCAACATCAATTTCCATTTCAAGTACATCAGAAAATCCCAAGTCATAATCATGTTGTAAAAAACAATCGCTAAATTTATCTAAAAGTTTCCATAATTCTAATTTTTGACTTTCAGAAAGCACTGAATTAGTATGAGAAAGTTGGTCGCGTGCAGATTTAGTTAAATTTTTGCATTTATCATTTGTGTTTGATAAGTTATTAATGACTTGATGTGAAGGTAATTGATCAGGGGTCCAATTTTTAGCGTAATTATAAAATATTTCGGCTGGAATAGCGGTTGCTATAGTTATAAATTTATGTAAAAGAACTGATTGATTTGAAGGATTACTGATTAAGGAAAACAGTGAATTAACATTTTCATGTATAGCCCAAGGACAAAATAATCCAAAACTATCAAATAATTTATCGTTTGGTTCAAGTAAAAGTAATTTTGAATTTATAGGTGTCGAATCAGAAATGTAACAGGGTACGATTTTGGAAGACATGGGTGGAATAGTTATTTGATCACTTAAACATACTTTATTTAAGTTTTGAGAGGAAAGACTTAAAGAATTTAAAGGTTTATTTTCAATTTGAAAATTTATTTTATGATTTTGATAATCAATAGTTACTGGCGGCAAAAGTTTTAACAAATCAATACCCACTAAACAGTCGTAAGGACAAGAATTGTCTGAAGCTACAAAAAATTTATGCACGATTTTAAACAAATTAATGCTAAATGTTATTATTACACTTCCTAAAAGGCATAGGTCCAGCCATCGTGATTGTGGCTTGTACTAACGGATCAATATTAATAGGTAATTCTAACAGTTTAAGAATTCTACGCGGTACTAAACTTAAAGCAGCTCCCGTATCAAGCAAAGCTGATACTTTAATATTATTTACAAATGCTTCGAACTGTGAAGCAGTTATAGACGTTAAAGCATTTACACTACTTTGAATCTCATTTAAATAATAACTATATTTAAATGATAACTAATATCTAATTTGAAAGGATTTGAAATTAAAACTAATGGATATTTGATATAATAACTTAATCCAAATTTATCAAAAAGGGGCAAATTTTTAGATAATTTACATAACAAATCAATTCCAGCAACAATTTCAAAGGTTGCAGGAATAGTAGGTTCATTAACAATATAAAAATAATGATCATCGAAAAATTGTTTATTTGATGTTTGCAATTCTAAACTCAATTTACATTTGCCAATAGGATAAAAAATAGTTTTATTAGAAATTATTGAATATTCTAAAGAACCTTCTTTTTACAATTATTTTGGAAAATTTGTTTTACCGAGGCATAATTAATGAATGAACTATTAGTATTTTGTTCAATATTAATACGTAAAATTTTTCTTTTAAGTTTAGCGTAAAAATGAACATCAGTTAAATTAGTAGCAGAATTATTTAAATTTACAATTTCATTCTCAAAGTTCAAAGAAAAATTGACTAAAGAATTCGGAATGTCATCAGAAAAAACTAACATATTAATAGGCGGTAAAACATTTAAATTTAAATCGGATACAGGAACACTATTCGATTCAGATATTTCGTTTTCACACCTGACAATTGATACACGGGCTACGATTTCATCCGTTATTTCCTTATTACCAATTTCCTTATCTTGCAAGGATATATTTTCAACTGGCAAATTTAAATTATTTGTACTTTCATTCCTTTGGGTGGAAACAAGATTTCAAGTATTTATAGCAATTTGATTATTGGTAAAGGGAAACTTTATTGAGTTAAATGGCACAGATTGATTTAATTGATTTAACCCATTGTACCCATTTAACAAAATTGGACGGAAAATACGAATAGTTAATTTAATAGTTACTAATAAGCAGACAAGAAATACGCAAATTTGCCAAAAACTAAAATTAATACCCGTAAGGAAACCAAAATATCCTTTTGAAAATATACCGCCTACAAGTTTATTTACATTCTGCGCATCGTTTTTATTATACTTAACGCCTAGCTCTTGGAATATAGGATTATGGGTTTCTACAGTACTAGCAAAATCGGAAAGTGTATTATGTGTACGAATTTTGGTCCACCCATACATTATAAATTCGTGAAAAACAGTTGTGGGTGCAAATATAGCCATACTAAAATTAACATGAATGAAAGGTAATATGGAATAGGATTCTTACCAAAAGGAGGGCCAATTCTCCCATTTTTACGATAAATTAAAGTTTTATTTTTGAATTGAAGTGGAATTTCGTTTACTAGTGAACAATCCTCTCGTAAAAATTCATGTTTTATAATATTAGTTAATGGGTCAATATAACCACTAACAGAAACATTATTAATTTTAAACTTAATAGGAACTTTGTGTGAGCAAGTGGAATTCATGGGTAAAAATTCAATTTGAGTAAACATAAGTTCCTCACACGGCCAAACTTCAACAATACGCGAAGTAGCTTTCACAATAATATTACTACAATGCAATAAGTGGCGCACGGCTTCTGTAGGATTAGCAAGTACAGTAGCCGCAAGTAAACTAACTACAGAATTCATAGAATTACATTAATGGTCCGCATGGCGTGAGCAAAAGCGACGCGTTTCACGTTCAGAAGAAAGAACGACGGCTTGCAACTGACTAGCTAATTGGTCACTCATTACAATACCGTTTGAATTTATAGTTATTTTACTTTTACGAGAGACAGCTTTAATATCGCGTTTATAACTAGATGATAAAGACAAAGGAGTGTTATTTGAATATAAATGAGGATTAAGGAACTTTAGAAAACCAAGATACTCAGGCAAAAATGCAGAACGACGTTGCCTTTTATTTTCTGTAAACGCTAAACCTTGATCGCTTTTAAGCCAAAACGTATTTTCACAATTTCTAATTTTTGTAAGATTTGATAATGTAAGCGCTAACTCTTTGTTTTCAGATAAGTAATTATTTCCCATCTTTTTAAAATTCATAGTCTTAAAAGGCACGTATTCACATTTTGCTTGAGTATCAGGTGTCCAAGACATATATTCACCTGATTCTAAACTACGTGAGCCTTGAAAATATAAGCATGAAATCGCATCACCAAGGCCGCTCTCAAAATGAGAAACACCGTGTTTTTTGTAAAGATAGTCTTATATAAATAAGCATTCGTGGCAGAAAATTTTAACCATTTGCAACAATCCCAAAGTGGTCCGGAATAACGCCAATTAACTTTATTTTCAGTTTGCCATAAACCACGTTTATGTAATAAATCTAAATTTTTGTATTTCTTAAACTTTATCATTCTTTCACAAGTCTCAGCGTCTACTAATTCATTATGAACAGATTCTTATTTTAACCGTTCGTCATTAAAGAAATAAGTAAAAGTTTTAATTTCTGTGGTCACTATTTTACAAACCCAAGCAGATGTTTTGTATTCAATCATATTTTGTTTATAAAGATTCAAAGTTACATTATCGTATTTTCTGGACCACATTTGATTAAGTTGCAAAGAATATTATTTGGTAATTTCCACAAAACTCGACCTTTTTTTGTTTGACAAAGGAGCGGATTTGGTGATGGAATTAATGCTTCAGACATATTAAACCAGAAAAAGAAATTTACAATTATCATCGTAATATTAAGGACAGAAAATAAATTAGTCATAGATGTAAATGATAAAGATTTGCTTTTTCGAAAATTTGGCTGTTTTTGAAATTTACCTTCCTTTAAACATTATGTTTGAAAATCAGGTAGAGACCAGTTTAAACCATAAAAATAGTTGTAATATTTATCAAAATCTTTTTCGTAATTATTTTTCTGTCTGGACGAATAAAAATCGCTTACATTTGCTGGTGGTGACTCACTGATGAGAGCATCCAAATCCAGCAATTCATACGACTCCTGGCTCGGGGACCTGGTATGTAAATCGCTCGCAGTCAAATTTTGATCACCAGAAAGTCCCGTAGCTGGAAAATACATAGATAAGTTATTGTGACAATCAAAATCTACTTCAGCATAATCCATGTCAGAATCATAATATGTTGCACTTCCTACTGAAATAAAAGGAAATGTTTGATTTAGAGAGGAACCTAAACTTTCTAAGATATATTCGTTGTTTTCTTGCATATTAGACCTAGGTTCTAACATATTTGAATTATCAAAGGACAAATTTTCATTTTTTGACTCCGAATTTATCATTTTAGTGTCTAAAGATTCACATAAAGTCTCCGTTTTATTTTTCAGATCTTTATCAGAGTTTAAACTTTGTTCTAAATGCAGCATATTTACACCAATAAAAACAGGTCCAATTAATTTTTTAATTATTTTTTTGTCTGTCATTTCATGCGTTCTTGAAATTCTGAAAAAAATTATTAGAATCATTCTTTGAAACTATTGTATTTACAGGGACTGAATTGCTGGATTGAGGTATATAAATAAATGCTGAACTATTTACTGATTGATTTTCTTGCAAAGAATAATTTTGGTTATTTGGGGGAGTGTTTTCTTTTTGAACACTTAGATTTTGTAAACTTTGCTGATTAGACAAACAATTAGGACAATTAGGATTCTGACAACAGTTTATTCGCGGTGCTTGACCAACAAATGTTGTCGCAGATTGCTGATTTTGAGCTGAAAACGTATTTTGATGTTGAAAATTATGGTTTTGAAAATTTTGATTTTGAAAATTTCGATCGTGAAAACGATGGTTGAATTTGAAGGCGTGAAAACGATGGTGTATGCTTTGCGGCCTTTGATTTAGTTGTTCACAAAATTCATAAACAACTACATCAAAGGCCGCAAAGCATACACCACATACAACAACCACAAATCAAAACAAAAACTCATTAAAACAGGAGTCCCACAAGGATCCTGTCTATCACCCACATTATTCAACATCTACACTGCAGACATACCAACACCACCACCAAACATACACATCATAACATATGCAGACGACATCACAATATATGCATCACACCCAAACCACCACATAGCTCAACAACAAATACAACCATACCTACACGCAATACAAGCATGGACAGACAACAACCAACTAACATTAAATGCAAGCAAAACAACATCCACACTATTCACACCAGACCCTGCAGAGTACAACACACAATTATCACTACAAATAAACAACACAACACTCATTACAACTAAAAACCCAAAAATCTTGGGGCTCACATTCGACCCCAAGCTTACATTCAACACACACATCGCAAACACACACAGCAAAGCACGCAAAACACTCAAAATCATAAACGCACTCACATCAACAACGTGGGGTAAACCAAAAGAAACACTCATACACACATACAAGGCAATCACTCGACCAATAATCGAGTATGCCAGCACAGTCTGGGGACCCACTACATCACACACACAAATCAACAAACTACAAACAATACAAGACACAGCTCTCAGGGTCGCAACAGGGCACACCACAGACACAAACACACACATTATACACACAGAGGCTAAAGTCCTCCCAATAGCAACACACATCTAACTCCACGCAAAACAAGCAAAATTGGCGGCCATGTAAACAAACAATCCACTCAACCATTTAACACAACAACCTGCACCCAGCAGGCTCAAAAAGCAAACAATATTTCACAACAACAACTACACACTAAACATTCCTACAGACATACACAACAAAACTTACAAAGCATTAAAACAACAAATCCACACAAACACAGTCACAAACCACATAAATAACACTCCAATAAACCCAATACTTCAAACAAAAGCACCAGTAATAAGCAACGAGGAAGAAAATCTTCCTCGCGGGGTCAGGAGAACCCTCGCCCAACTCAGGGCAGGGAAATCTCCTTTCCTCTACTCCTACCTACACAAAATCAACCCAACACAACACATCACCAAACTGCCCGCTATGCAAAACACAAACACACACAACACAACACCTTTTTACATGCACACACATCAATACGACACTGGGACCAGAGGACCTTTGGGCAAACCCCGTAGCGGTTGCCGAGCTCCTCCGGGAGTGAAAAGAGGGGGTGAGCAAGGCGAGAGGCGTGCCGGACGGATCTACCCAGGGTTGATGGAAACCATGGAAACTGGCAAACTTCATCATCAAATAATTTTACAATCTATTTATTTTTTTAGGTGTGGTAATATAAATTGGGCAAGGAGAAGCTCGTGTAATATGTGCAACGCCAAGAAAATGGGCGATTTGGAATCTCGAACAGGTAACTAATGAACAATGAACGTCAAAAATATTTTTTTGGTTTTTATTATGTTTAGTTACTCATTTAAATTCATTTATAGTGTTAATATGCAAATAATAATACACCAAGACCATGAGCGTAGCCAGGATTTCGGAAAGGGGGTCCAACCCTGAACAAGATTTCCGAAAGTGGGGTCCAGGAGGTCCAAATCCTAAACGTTATAAAAGGGCTGAAAAAATTTTCCGCGCTTCGCGTGGAGTGTTTATTACCTTGTTTATGTTACATACTTCATTATTTTTCTATTATTCATTAAACATAAGTCAAAAAAAAACAATTTTTTACAAACAATTTGATTCCTTAAAATTTTCGATTTCTATAACATTAAAAACTTAAAACCTAAAAACTTAAAAATGAGTACATTGAATTAAAGCTGGGCAATGCAAAGTGCGAGAAAATATTTTTAAAATTACTTCTCCTATCCTTTAAATTTTTAATACCACTATATAACAATCTAAAGAGGGGTCCAGCTCCAGCGTGGTCGTATTAAGGTTACAAAACAAAGTAACACAAATTTGAAAGTGTAGACAAATTAAAACATGGGTCCAGCGTGGTCATACCAAGATTACAAAACAAAGTAACACAAATTTGGAAGTGGAGACTATATAATCAATTAAGCGCTGAGCAGCGCGGAACGCGAGAAAAATTTTTAAAAAAATGGTCGTTCTAGACCGCCAAATTTTTATCCTTGGCGACCCAAAAGGGGGGTCTAGACCTAGGGTGTTTTTTTGGGGGGGACAGAGGGGTGCACCCCCCCTCCCTAGAGCCAAATTTTGGACCCCCCTAGAAAAAATTCAGGGGGCCCCCCTCCCCCCAAAAGCTCGAGAGCGGTCCGGCCTGACCCCCCCCCCCCCCCGTTGCGAGGCTGACCCCCCACCCCCGCCCCGCCCGACCAATTTGGAACTATATTTTTTTATTTACTGTCAAAAACACGGGTTTATAGTTAAAAACAGTGTTTAAATACACTTTTTAGGCCTAAATAGGCTGTTTTAATACATAAAATTCAATATTAGACCTAAAAACACTTAAATTATTGAGTTAAAAAAATTTTGCTAAAAAATTGGACCCCCCTGACCCCCTGCCCTAAATTTGAAATCTCGCACCCGGGGTCGACCCCCGGGGGTCCGGACCCCCCTGGACCCCCCCTAAAAAATTTTGGCCTTCCACCCGGGGGTGGACCCCCCTAGCGGACCCGACCAAAAACACCTATGGAGACCCCCTCAACCCCCCTGGCTACGCCCATGACCAAGACTAAACTAAACATACCAGGAAGGGGCAGGGGTTCCGTTCTCGGTGTTTTAAGATAAAAATATTGTTTTGTGGTTAAACCATCTAAACCAGTTTCTGTTTACTTTGTCCTGTGACCGTAAATTGGTTTATATATGATTAATTTAGGATACGGTGGCGGTTATATGGACAGACAAAATGTAGAGTACATAGAGAGGGATAGCGACGACGAATTTGACGAATTTGGACGGAAGAAAAAACGGGGCAATCATAGAAGTGATGACGCCAGTGCCGTTTCCGTCCAACCAACGGCGCTTAGTAACATAGAAAACAAGGAACCTGAAAAGCGAAAACCTTCAGATCGACAAGTTAATACAAAATGGTTTAATAACATAAAAATAAAAAAACATGGCTTTTTTGGAAAAAGGGTCTCGATTAAACCTAGGTAGGAACTTTACAGCGGGAAACGTCCGATTTGGTCATACTTGTGTTTTGTCAATAGATGATGCATGAAGGATGGCGATGAGGCATGGCGTGAACAAAATAGATAATAAGAAATCAGGATGGCGATGGTTTTCATTATTCAGCCAAATTTATTTTGTGGTTGAGGAAGATGTCCGTGTTCTTTTTTCCAAAAAAACATAATATTCTCGTTTTACATTGGCTAATTACTCTTACCAATAAGTTTAAGCCGAATTTTTTAAGTTCCAAAATCCGTATGGTAAAAACGGGTTTCTAGTATAAAGAGGTCCATGTAAGTTGTTTCAAAATTTCAACCCCCTTACGAAAAAAGGGGGGGGGAAAAAACCCCCCCAGCCCCCAAAAAAGCCAAAGCCCCCCAGCCCCCCCCCACCCCCCCAACCCCACCCCCCCCAACCCACACACCCCACAAACCCCACCCACCCACCCCCACCCCACCCCCCCCCCCCCCCCCCCCCCCCCCCCCCCCCCCCCCCATTGCCTGGGGTATAAGCTTTCCAACGATACATCATTAACCCTAATCCGATCCGTTGGGTGGCCAGGAAGGAGTGAACAGGGAACACACACAGAGGCACACAGATACACACACACGCACACAGACACACACACACACACACACACACACACACACACACACACACACACACACACACACACACACACACATTACGTCTATTTATATAATATAGACTTTCGCCTCCGGCGGCTGGGGGGACACCTCCAGACTTCCCGGCCGACGCTTCGCGCCGCTTTTCTGTGACAATTTTTTTTCCCCCAAACCGCCCCTCCCCCGCAATGAAATCATGGCTACTCCACTGGGTATCCCCCGGGGGGTTTTATTGGATGGGGTCACGGGGAGTAATTTTTGAAACGGGGTAGTAAGCAGGGGAGAAAGATAAAAAAGACAAAAAAGCGAAATTTTAGTAAAATAGGTCCAAAATGGCTTGAAATGCATTTGAATAAGCCAAATACTGCAAAAAATTTCGTGAAAACGGCGTTATAATAGGTTAAAAATGGCGCAAAAATTTTTAGGGACTTTTTAATTTTTGGGCGGGGGAGCGGGCACAGCCACGAATATTCCGAGAGGGGGCATTTCCAGACCGTGTACAGGTCTGTATTATCTTTTGAAATTTATAAACAATAAACTAGAAGTGTTTTGTTTCAAATATCGAGCTCCTTCCCCTGACCCCCTCTCTGGATTTCAAAAATAATGGTTCCTCCACACCGCAGCGTAAGTCCAACAACAATGTTAATTTACTGAAAAAGTAATTTATTCATGATAAATCTGTTCAGGGAGAAGATGAAGAGGAAGAAGGAGAAGATGAGGAAGAAGACGGAGATGATTCTGACCTGGAAAAATACAACTTGGACTTCGACTCCCCCCGGCCTTCCGACTCCCCGGGTGCCAGCAATTCGGAGCCCAGACAGAACGGGGAACAGGAGCGACCCTCCCGCTCCAGGTCGAAGTCCGCCAGCCGTAGTCGATCGTCGTCTAGTTCCAGCAGGTAAGGCTGCTATACATTGAGGGACTAACTAAACCCGGATTTAAGGAAGGAGGGGGAAGGTTAAAATTCCTGGAACGCATTTTACCCATATCGTGTGTTTTTCTGGAGTGCATTTTATTTTACTCATATTTATTGTTTTTCGATTTTGAAAAAAAAAATAGTAAAAAAACGATAATTTTGGGTCAAAAAGCTCTTCTTTAAAAACGATAATTTTAGGTCAAAAATCTCCTCTTTTTTTATAGCAATTTTAAACTTTTTATAGCTGACAAGATTCATTTTGACCTCAAAATTTAAATTTTGATGCAGTTAAAAGTCATTTAAAAATTTTTTTTCCATTTTTCCAAAATTAGGGGGAAAACTTTGCAAAAACTTTGGAAAACTTTGGGGGGTTGAACCCTTTTCCCTGAACTCTAGGGGGGGGGGCAGTGGCGTAGCCAGGGAAGGGGGGAGGAGGGTGGCCGCCCCCCTCCATCCCCAATATCCGGCGAAGCCGGATTTTTTCCTAAGGGACCTTACGTTTTTTGAATTTTGGCAGAAAAAAATTTTTCTTAAAAAATAAATTCAGAAACATTTCTTATGCGTTCCAAAAGCATAAAAATACACAAAAAACGGAAATTTTTCCCGCTTCGCGGAAAATTTACATTGATATTTTATATTAGTTTTCTAATTTCAATAGATTTTACCATTCAATACATATCTAAGGCATATGCCTTTGCCTTAGATATTAAATGTCAATAATACTTATACTATGTACATGTTAAAACTCATATATTATTAGATTGTGGTAATAGGTGTTTTAAACCTCTTAACAACGGTTTTTATACTTGTGGATTAGTCCGCCTCTCTTCACCGTTCATCTCCGCTTTCATGGCGAAGTGTAGCATTTTGTATAGGTTTCCTTGTTTACTTTTCGAATATTGTGTTATAAAAATTTTGGCACCGCTACGCGGCGCAGGCGACGGCGCTTCGTGCCGCTTATGTGACAATTTTCCCCCCAGACCGACCCCCTCGAAATGAAATCCTGGCTACGCCACTGGGGGGGGGGTGGGTTCGGTTAACCCCCATGCCCATGTTTTGATGTTATAGATATAAATAATTATATTATTATAAGCTTCTAAGAGTTTAGTCATGTGCAGCAAACTTTAAAATGTTGTTTTGTTTTTTAAGAATCCTTACAGTTTACGAATTTTACAGTTTTAAAAATTTTAAAAACGTTATGTCGCTTTGGCAGAGAGGTATGTTGTTTGAACAATTGAGTGATAATCAATTACTCTTCCTAGATTCGTTTTAATGTTTTGCAGTTATACGAAAATAGAATAGCATAGAGGGGGGTTAGGTGAGGTCCAATGTCCGAAGCAAAATAGTTTTAAACTAATAAAGGTTCATACCTGTGCACTTCCCCCCCCCTCCCTGGGGTTTTATTGGGGGGGGGCAATTCCAAAACGGGGGGCAACTTTTTGAAACGGGGGGGGGTGCAATACAACAGGGGCAAGCAGGGGGGAAAGAAAAAAGAAGGAAAGGAAAAAAGGGACAAAAAAAGCAAAAAAAGAAGGTAAAAACAGGTCTAAAATGGTTTAAAATGCATTGAAATAAGCTTAAAACTGCAAAAAATTCGCGATGATGGCGTCATAATAGGTTAAAAAAATGGCGTCATAATTTTGGGTACTTTTTCATTTTTACACGGGGGGTAGATCCTCCGATAAAGCGGGGAAGGCATTTTCAGATCGTGCACAGATCTGAAGGTTTAACAGTAATTTTTTTAAAAGATAATACTACAATTTATTGAATAAAAAGTGATATTCTGATATAAAAAGGGTGTAAAAACATGAATTTGTGTTAAAAATTCATGTTTTTGGAAGAAAATTTAGTATAAAAAAAGTACTTAAAAATTTTCCCTAACGGGGAGGCGGAGGGGTCAGATTTCTAAATCTTGGGGGGGGGGTCAGGGGTAAAAAATTCGAAAATTTGGGAGGACGGGGGTCCTGGATTTTTTTTGGGGTGGGGGGGGCAAAATTTCGAGGCTATGGGAGGTGGACCCTACCCTACCCCCCTTGTTCATCTATGGTCAGCTTTTTTTTCCGATAATAATGCACACGCAGATTTGCTTAAGTTCGTAAATTGAACGAAGAACCTATTAATAATAAAACATACTTTAGTGACTCTCACGGCTCGAACTGCTCGACGTGTACCGGTAAATTTTCTCACGCGGCTTCGTGCAGCACGTGTACGCCCCGTAGTTCACGCAGCCGCTCCCCGCAGGGGCCCGGAGTCTCCGAGGACACCAGGGACAGTGCTACTGATAGTCCCGTGGACAAAACGGAGCGGAAAGTAAAGAGGTCAAGGTAAGTTAGACCAGAACGCGGCCGCGGTCATAAATAGATGTTTTTGATCGGCTCCGCTGGGCTAGGGTCCACCCCCGGTGGAAGGCAAAAATTTTTTAGGTATGGATCAAAGGGAAGTTCGGTTCGGACCAAAGGTGGGCAGGGATGGGGGGCGGCGGCTTAAAAATGCCGACATCCTCTATGTCAGATTTTTTGTGAAAAAAGAGAAAATCATTGTATTATAGCAAGAATTAATATGTATGTAGTTTTAATTTCAAGACTTTCTTAAATGCTTGCAATTGATAGCATTAACTTTGCTACAGAAACGGGCTAAACTTTTATAATTATATAGCAGTATTTACGGATTGACTTAAATTTAATTTGTTATTTATTTTTTAACAAAAAACCATAATATATTTATGGTTCGTATTTGTACCTCAATAGTACATGTTTTTTTTTTAATTTTAGAAGTGGAAGCGGCACCAAATCTCCTGAGAGCAAACGTGACAAGCGCTAGTCGGTAGTCATTGGGGAAATCGGCGGTAATGTGAGTTGTTTCCCAACTGTGATTGGGTCTTTTTTCATTGTTGGCCATCTTTGACCACGGTGGAGCGGTGCCAGGTCGCCCCTTGCTCCACCACAAATTACGACACGGACACGGGCGCGATTTAAGGCACCGGCGCCGTGGTATATCTCGTCTTTCTTTTTTGGATAATTGCCAAGTTAAATTTTTGGCATATTGCCATCTTGCGTAAGATCTCAGGGCGAGTTATTATCGATTTTTGCAGATGACAACCACCGATGTCACCGAAGACAAAACAACATCCACGCTTTGTCAAATCGTCGCAGATTTTATCAGTATCGGAATGTGTTCATCGTCACTAAGGATTGCCAAGCCTACGGAACTGTCACTTTGCTGGCATAATTATGACTTTTAAAAGAATCTTTCAAAAATCTTGCGGAATCCTATAATAGTGATAATTTTTTTAAATATAAAAATCATTGTTTAATAAGTAAAAGTTGTATTGATAGTAATTTTCAAGTTGCAATGTTATGTTTTTTTCTGTTTATGTGAAATATTTTGTTAATATAATAATCAATGGAATTTAAATCTTATAAAAAGATAAGAATAATGTGTACTTTACGCAGTCAAGCTCTTAGATATATGGTTTAAATAAGCGGACAAAAAAAGGCAATGGAAAAAGCGTTCAACGCTTATTGTTTATATCCTGTTGTTTTCTTTTGATAGTAAATTATCGAGCGTTTTTTGTTACTATTGATTTATATTAATGGTTTTTTTAAACTTTTTTTGCTAAAAACGCTTGTTTAGATTTCAACTTAGTTTAGAGATAGAAGTCGTTAAGAATAGAATTTGTAAAGTAATTGATCTTTCTATCAAGTAACCGGCAACTTCAGAATTTGAACGAATAATCACCCTAAACCCCCGTAATATGTATTATAATATGATTTTGATGGTGATTATGATTTAAAATTATGTGTTTTTGTTGTTAGTTTTTGTATTTTAATTTTTTATTAATCGAGACGTAGCCTGTTTTCGTTTTGGGTTAATTGATTCTCTTTTTTTCAGTTGTGGTAATATAAAATTTTAGGATCTTTTTAAACATGACACTAAACTCAAAAAATGTAACCGTATTTTCAAAAAAGAGGGGAACTGAAAAAAATCATAGCTACCAGTGAACTTATTAACATAGCAGTCATTTAATATTAATTTCTTTGAAAATCTTAAAAACCTAAATTAAATTAATTGCGCAGGCCTGGACCAACCATATGTTGTGTAAAGCACGGTTCACACTGTTGCGATAGGCGATATGAGACACAGGAAAGGGGATAGGCGATAGTGTATTGTTTTGATTTTAAATAGCTAATTAAACAAACTGCCTATTAAGCTAAAATAAGTTGGAAAGAAGTTAGAATTTATTTTTAAGAAATAATTTTCAAAAATGTTTTTTGCAAACCAACCAACGGTTGGAAACGATTGTTGAGTTTGTATTAAGCTTCTCGGCTATTTATATCCCAACAATATTTTATAAGAATTCTATTTAAATGTTCTTTTTTAAACCAAAATTAATAAATACTCATCGAATATATTATATTTTCACGCGAGTTTTCCTTTATATTTTTCAAAAAAATATTTTTCAAAAAAATATTTTTCAAAAAAAAAATGCGGCCGAACGCGAAAAAACAAAATGTTTTGTGTGTTAAAGTTCAAGAAAGCGCTATTTCTTTTTTATAAATTTGCTTATTTACAAAATTCAAACGTAATGTGCTGAAACTGCATGTGTTTTGCACTGTCGCCTATTGCAAAATTGCGATAAGATTCCAACCACTATCGCAGAGGAACCGGGTTTAGGAGTCGACTTGTAATTGATTATATAAAAATGATGCAAAATGTCATTAAAAATTTTCAAGTATGCATACCTAGACAACATGGGGTCGTATGCTAAAGGTTTAAACGAACTTCAAGTTAAACTGAGATTAGATATTTTCCTCACA
Organism: Microlaimidae sp. YZB2_3; assembly: GCA_030248175.1. Classification (NCBI taxonomy): domain Eukaryota; kingdom Metazoa; phylum Nematoda; class Chromadorea; order Desmodorida; family Microlaimidae; species Microlaimidae sp. YZB2_3. Next base: position 22,711 of record JASAMX010006938.1, read on the forward strand.
CAATAAACATAATAAGCAGTATCAATTCAATAATTTCGTTTAGAGGATTTAATGTGAGATTTAAACATAATCTCAGATTAACGTCGGTAATCTAAGATTAGCAAAAAACCTCCAATTTTTAAACTACATTCGAAGGTGGTTTAAAATTACGGGCTTTGTGGATATGGGATATGGATTATTGACGACATACACATAATCTGAGATTGTCTGAATCTCAAATACTCAAACATACTCGTGTGTTTACCGTGTGGCAAAAATCACTAATCTCAAATTAACTTTTAAGTCCGATTAAACCTTCAACATACGACCCTTGGTTAAATTTACAAAATAAGTTTGATAAATGCATCGATTAAAATCTTTTATATTCAAAATTAATCTTACATAAACACAATGCTTTTTGGCTCACTTTATTTTATACTCAGGGCCGTAGCCAGGATTTCAATTGAGGGGGGATTTTTTGGAAGGTGCTTTATAGGGGTCCATAAGGGGGGTCTGGGGGCGGGAGTCCCCCAGAAATGGGTGTCAAGGGGCGGAGCCCCTTGTCAGGGGGGTCCGGGGGGCAGAATGCCCCCCAGGGTGGAAAATTTTTTAATTTCAAGCTTTTAAAAGGCACCAGGAAACCTAAATTTAAGTACTGAATCTTTATTTATTTTCTGTTGTTTTTTTTAAATAAATACAACAAAATAAAATAGTTTTAGGTATTTTATTACCAATTATTAAAAATCCTAAGAAAACCGCTTTTTTATACCAAAAAAGTGGTTGAATCGTGACTTCCTGCTCTTTGATACTACCGCTTTTATGCAAATATTTTCACACAAAACAAAAATACGATATTTTTAATATCACTGCACTAATGTTTTGAATTATAAATAATACCTTTTTGTATAAATAAGAGCTTTCATGAACCTAAATCACTTTAAATAATGCATTTTAGATAGCTTTAATACATTACAGAGTGATTTGGAAAAAAAAAATTTTTTTTCTAATTTAAAAAAAAACCAAAGGGGGGACCCTTACAAAATATTTTGCCTTCCCAGAATTTGAGGGGGGGATAATCCCCCTAATCGCCCCCCTGGCTACGGCCCTGAGTATACTGCTTCGATTTGACAAACAAGCATTCAGAAAAAAGCTTCAATGAAAAATTTTGTTGTATTAATCAAAAATATAGTTTTTTGTATTTTGCTAGTTGAGAACAATATTGTAAATATCCTAGGGATTTTTTATTGTCTTCTTCCGTCAGTCATGTTTATTTAGGTATATAATTTTGTTATAGAAAAATACCCAAAATGACAATATTAATATCAAAAATATATAGTATACCGAAAAATGTGCAACTCCTATATAAAAAAGTAAGTCAAAGTATGCCATTACAATGAGCTTTTCCATTTAAATCGAACCCTCCATTATAATAGCATAATAGTAATTTTAATTCGGCGATTTAAAATGGAGGTCTTCCATTTTAATGATTTAAATCGGTAAAAATCATGCGGCCCGGACAGTTTTACACTTGTGAGTATATATGAAGTGAAGTTAAATCAATAAATGGCTATTATAATGGCTTCCTCTCCATTTTAATTCGTCGAATTAACATGACTATGCTATTATAATGGAGGGTGCTATTTAAATGGAGAAGCTCATTATAAGGGCCCACTTTTCCGTATTTTTTTATATAAGAGTTTCACATTTTTCGGTATATTATATATTTTTGTTAATATTTGATATTTTTTATCACTACAATTTCCTGTTGGTACCCAAAATATTTTTTAACGAGTGTTATAAAATTTGTATCCAACGAAAAATGCTAAAAAAACGTAAGTTGTTTGCATTTTTCACTAGTTCTAATATGAAAATTAATATTTTTGGTGAGCATATTTAGCTAACAGTGGGTTTGATTTGAACTATGATTTCATCAATCTATCGGTTCCATTTTCAAGTCTATACACTACTAAACCTTTTGTATAAATCAACCGTACTATTGGCCTGATATTCTCACCTAAGAACAGTTCTTAGTCTCTATTTTTCAATGAACTTTTGTTACCACATAACCCTATTCTTATTTACTGACAACAAAAAACGAAACACTTCTAGTTTGGCTTAATAACCTGACTAATAATCGTTTTAATCGAATATTTGTCTTACATTGTTTTTAGAATGAGACCGTTGTTTTTCCACCTTAGTCACATGGGTTTTTTTCGCCATTCATAAAAAATTTAAAACGTGATTATTATTTTTAAATAATTACAACATAATACCTTTCTGTTTTGAAAAACATGGGAGTAATTTCAAAGAAAGTGAGGAATAATTGTGCTTCTGGGGCCTATTTCATAAAGATTTCTGTAATTGTAAATTCATAAACGCATTTCATTTCTTCTTATTTTATTAATTAAAAAATACGTACGTAACTGTGGAATTTACAGACATGTAATTTTTTAAATTCTAAACACAATTTTCTTAATATACTTTTTAATTAAAATGCAAAAAAATATGCTTAGCTGTAAATTAATTACAAGCAATTTTTTTGAAATAGGCCTCTGGGTAGTTTT
>JASAMX010006939.1:0-36625 GCA_030248175.1 Microlaimidae sp. YZB2_3
TGTGTACTTCGTTCAGTTACGTATACTAGGCTGCGGCAATTAACATTTTAGGTAAAAAGTTGGTTTTTTTTGTTAAGCACGCGGAATTGTAAGAATTTTAAAGAATTCATTTTTATTTATTCTTATGATGAATATTGATGAAATACTGATTTGGAAAATAGAAAAAGATAGTTTATAATAAAATTCCTGTTTTTTTGTTTGTTTGTTACGTTTCTACCAGGAGCCTATTTCATAAAAATTAATTTACAGCTGTAAATTAATAAACGCATAGTTTTCTTTTGTATTAATTTATAAATTCCTTAAATTCCATAGTTATTTACGCATTTTTCAATTAATAGAATAAGAAGAAATTAAATGCGTTTATTAATTTACAATTACAAAGATCTTTATGAAATAGGCCGCAGATTAGACAATTTTTAGGAGGTAAGAAGTACAGTTATGTTCGTGTTTGTGCTTTTAGGATTAAAAATAAATGAAAAGAAGAACATGGATTTAAAAGAAATCAAACTGAAATGTATGTCTGGTGCTGTAATGCCTGCAGGAGAATTGGATTTGAATCTTGTCATCAGTGTGGACCCCCTACATCTAAGTCACGAAAATTGTGTTAGCACAACATTACCCGTAATAGTACACAATGAAAATGGTAAAACATTTTTGTTTGACGAATATGTTTGGGTGCGTCTGCTGTTTTTTGTTGCAGTTTTCAAATAAAAATAAACTTGCTAAACAGAAAAAATATTTCAGGATGATTCTTATGTAAACCCTTTTTTGTACTTGTACATTAAATCTTTGCAATGGTTATTGCCGCTTAAACGAGCAGTTTGTATCGCGTCACTCGTCTCAGTCTATAACAACGGAACTCCCAGAACGGAACTCCCGGTGTATAATAGTCGCAAGTTGCTAAGTTTAGTATTAAGCAACACTGGCAATTTCTTTTTTTTTGGCATTTCAAACGCGTTTTTGGCATAAAAAATATCAAAAAACGATAAACTATGGGTTTATAAAGCTCCAAGAAACAGAATAGGTGCAGTTTCTATCCCAGTCATTTTTTATTAATAATTTTAAAATAATGTGCTGCAAAATTGGTTTTGGAAGATAAAAATTGCGTCACCGACAAGAGTCAAATTTGTTTTAACCCTTTACTATTTATGTTTAAGCAAAGTTTTGCAAGAAGATTGCAGCAATAAGTTTTAATTTTTACTTTCCTATACCATTAACGCCTAGATAGGGTTGGAGAACAGCCTTTTCAGTACTTAGAGCAACAATACATCGATATAATTAAAAAAGTTCAGCGTTATTTCACGCGAAGATTAGGAGTGGTTTTTCATGAATTTAACTGTAAACATATAGGGTAGTGCATTTAATTTCGGCACTTTTCCAAATTGGGCATTTTTGATTTTGGATTATATTTTTGGTAATCCTGGACGGAATACGACGTTTGATAGCTCAAATGAGAGCTAATTATATGTAGATGACTTTCGTGAGCTTTTTATTTGTTATGTTATGATATTTTCATGTAAAATTGTGCGATTTACAAAAAATAAAATAGTTACTCGTTTTTAGAACATGGGCATTTCATGATTACGCAATAAATTGGTTTAAAAATTAAACTGTCCTGGTAAAATTTAGTCTATTTTCCGAATTTTTAGTCCCCGTGGCTCTACGTTGCGTCTGTGGTGATCAATCGTTGTAAAATAAAATAGTGTAATTTCGGCACATAATTGCTGTAGGTAAAAACGGGTTGAATTAAGTGGTCGGATGTTAAATTGAAGTTGTAAATAGTTAAAAGACAACGTTGAAATGTGTAGGGGTCATAGCACTGCACTTAAACTCGATTAAGAGGGTCTTTTTTTTAAAAAGTGCCGAAATTAAATGCACTTATTTCCCAAATTTTGCTCATTTTGATACCATATGGCATTTTAGCTGTAACATTTTTGCTGTAACTTTAATTTAAGCTTCTACTTGTTGTTCAACAAGTAGAAGTACAAGTAGAAGTAGAAGTAGAAGCAAGTAGAACACCAAGTAGAAGCTTAAATTTAAGAAAACTGTCTGGAGACAATGTTAGCAAAAATATATAATATAGGGAAAAATGTGCAACTCCTGTTTGAAAAAGTGACAGTAACTATATCATTTAAATGACGATGGATCATTTAAATGTAACTAGGTACATTTAAATGTAACCGCGAGTTACATTTAAATGTAACAAAACATTTCATTTAAATGTAGCGTTTTTTTTTCGAACAAAACTTTTGAATTTAAATGTAGCGGCTGAGCCCGAATTTAAATGTAACTGGTTACATTTAAATGTGACTGGTTACATTTAAATGTAACTAGGTACATTTAAATGTAACCGCGAGTTACATTTAAATGTACCTAGTTACATTTAAATGATCCATCGTCATTTAAATGATATAGTTACTGTCACTTTTTCAAACAGGAGTTGCACATTTTTCCCTATATTATATATTTTTGATGTTAGGCTTTTAAATTTTTTAAAATAATGATTTTTTGACTGAGAAACAATCGATTGTTTGTAAAGTGCTGAAATTCAATGCATACGTTTAATTTCGGCAATTTTCCATTTTTTTAAAAACTGATTTAATTAAATAAAAAACTATTTTCGTACAATGAAACTTTTATGACGCAACGCAGTATCGTAAAAGCTTTAAAATGAGCTATCAAACATAAAAATTGGGCCATATAGTGAAAAGTTACATTGGAAAAACAAAAAAGTGCCGAAATTAAATGCATTACCCTAGATTAAAATTTCTTAAATTAGATTTGCTTGAAGCAAAAATATTTAAATTTCAAGAATGCATAAGAGAAGAGAATATCGGACACTTCGTTATAGGGTAGTGCATTTAATTTCGGCACTTTTTTTTCCGATGTAACTTTTCACTGTATGGCCCGATTTTCATGTTTGATAGCTCATTTTGAAGCTTTTACGATACTGCGTTGCATCACAATAGTTTTATTGTACGAAAATAGTTTTTTATTTAATTAAATTAGTTTTTAAAAAAAATGGAAAATTGCCGAAATTAAATGTATGCATTTAATTTCGGCACTTTACAAACAATCGATTGTTTTTCAGTCAAAAAAATCATCATTTTCAAAAATTTAAAAGCCTATCATTATCTCCAGACAGTTTTCTTTAATTTAAGCTTCTACTTTTTGTTCAACGTGTAACTGGCAAAAAGTTACAGCTAAAATGCCAAATGGTATCAAAATGAGCAAAATTTGGGAAAAAAGTGCATTTAATTTCGGCACTTTTTAAAAGGACCCCCTTAATCGAGTTTAAGTACAGTGCTATGACCCCTACACATTTCAACGTTGTCTTTTAACTATTTACAACTGCAATTTAACACCCGACCACTTAATTCAACCGTTTTTACCTACAGCAATATGTGTGCCGAAATTACACTATTTTATTTTATAACGATTGTTCACCACAGACGCAACGTAGAACCACGGGGACTAAAAATTCGGAAAATAGACTAAATTTTACCAGGACAGTTTAATTTTTAAACCAATTTATTGCGTAATCATGAAATGCCCATGTTCTAAAAACGAGTAACTATTTTATTTTTTATAAATCACACAATTTCACATGAAAATATCATAGCACAACAAATAAAAAGCTCACGACAGTCATCTACATATAATTAGCTTTCATTTGAGCTATCAAACGTCGTATTCCGTCCAGGATTAACAAAGATATAGTCCAAAATCAAAAATGCCTAATTGGGAAAAGTGCCGAAATTAAATGCACTACCCTAGTCTTATTCTAATTATATGTGAAGCCATACATTGGATTTTTCCACATGTAAAAAAAGATCAATTACGACCTGTGGAATAATTTACATTAGAGGTTTTTTGTAGTACTGTCGTTGATTCTACGCTTTGTTTTAATTGTAACATGTGGGTGAATAATACCACATGCTTACGGCGCATTTGCCAATAAAAAAACAGCAAATATAAAATTTTCAGATGCGGTTTTTTTACGTAAACCAAAAATATTACGTCAAATATTTTTGGTTTTTTGTAGAATCCGCGACGTATAAATTCCACATGTGACGTGGAGTGTTTTTGATAATTTGTATTCTTTGTCAGTATTAAGTAGAAAATTTGAATTAGGAATTTTCTGTTCACGATTTTTCTGTTGGCAAACAAAAAAAAAACTACAAACCTAAAATTCTTTGATGCGATTTTTTCACGTTATGTTGTTCAAATTTATAAGAGAACCCCAAAAAATTATGAAAGATTAGCATATAATTTTTTCATAATTATTTTGTACGTACAACAGAGAACCAAGTGTTTTAAAAGTAATGGAGGCCTTTGGACAAATTTTTTCCCAAAAATCGCGCGCATTCAATACGTCATAAAAAATCAGCAAAGAATTTCGCTCAAATTTTTTGAAAATACACCAAAAAGTTAGTTCAAACGTCGTACCAAACGGTTTTTTATTTCTCACTAATAAAAAAGTTTTGGGTTTTTTGGGACCAGGTTTTTTCACTGTATAAACAAATTTTTTATACACAAGTATCCCGTGTCAGCCATACTGCTGACATATAATTTCCATGTATATTTAAATTTGTTTTTGATTTTGAAATTTTTAACCGCAAAACATCCTGAAAACTGTTTCCGAAGCACTATTTGTAGTCAAAAACTACGTGTCAATAATGTAGTTGTCCGTATTCCAAAATGATGGTTTTTCAAAAAATGTTTTTTTAAAAAATCCGACATTAAATTTAAAAGTTCCAAAATTATCACTAAAACATATTTCAGCGAATTGTCAAGAGTTTGATCTATATAGTTTTAAATATGTCCCGTATAAATCCCCCGATTCGTTGGTGAGATACAACAGCTAAAATTTATTGTACAGAAATTAGCTCACAAAAAAATTTCAGAGATATTCAGATTTTTTTTTTGCCACGCGAACTTCTGTTTTACATTTTGCTTCTGTCATTTTTGAAGTCATAAAGAACATTTTGAACTTTAAAAAATAGCGATCTAAGACATTTCCGCTTTGAGAGTGGTAAAACGTGTTAACATAAATCTTGGTAACAAGAAATTTTAAATTTGTTTTTATATTAAAATTCCCGGAAATAGAATAAGACCCTTTTTATACGAAATGTAAAAATAAAATTTTAGATGAACAAAGCACATGCATGGCTTTACCTGCCATTAATAATCTTGGGTACCAAGGCTATATTATACAACAAACCGATGAATTTGAGATGGAATATTTACAAGTTCAAGATAACAAGGGAAAAGTAAATATTTTCAGTTTGGATTTAATAACCTAAAAAAACACATCAAAATGACACCAACACAAAAAGATAAAAATTACAAGATTTTGTAGAAAGAATTTTAGTGTTAATAATAATTTTTTAAACTTTTTGGCCAAGCAAGCTCAAATATATTTATAATTATGTTCAATACTAAAAAAGTATCTTAAGATAAGCCAAAAAATTATATTATCCCATCACTAGCTTTTGATGAGGGAATTTTTTAATCTAGTCGACATTAGAGTGGTCTATTTTTTCGGTCAATAAAAACCAAAGTGTGACCAAAGTGTTTTTTAGAGTCAATTGTTGGGAACATGGAGCCGAATATAAAAACGACTTAAACGTATACCTAAGCCCAAGCCAACTTATTTTTTTCGGCCAAACCAAAACCAAAACAATTTTGGCCCAAAGCCAAAATCCACTAATTTTTTATTTATGACTTCAGGTTTCCGAAAAAATTCCTACGGCTCTAAGATTCCTACTTCGGCTCCTGAACTGCCGTACCAATGACAAAAGAAGCTGAGACACATGGTGCATTGAACGACAACTGCATCGCCATCAACGTAAAATTTTGAACGCAATTTATGTAACAATATTTATGATTTAGAAATTTATGTTTATAGAGCGAATTTGACAGTATTAATGATTTACCACGAATGCTTCTAATCGGTAGACAACTTCTGCTTACATCTTATTATTCATCTTTAATGGAAAAACATGGAGGAAAATGCCCAATTAGTCTTCCAGAAAATTTGTATCAATCAGAAGTAGAAGAAGAGGTAAAACGGTTTTTTTAATCAAAACTACATAACGAAATCTATAAGTTTATTTAAAAGGATTCGTCACTTTAAAATATGTTGTATGCAGAATCAAAACTTGTACGTAAAATTTAAATAATGTTAATATAAACTTTTAGCATAAAACTTTGCAATAAGTTTTTTTGTTTTGGAGATGCAAAATTTATTTTGTCAAATTAAGTAATTTGACTGATAAATTAATCCCAAAAAATGACTTATGTATGACTGCTGAAGCAAAACATTAAAACGTTTATTAAAATGCCATCGTTTGGATACTGATAAAACGCACTGATGCAAATTTAACGTAAGTGGTTTTTACCCATTTACGTTAAATGTTTTTGCCAAAGGCCTGTGTTTTATCAGTGTTGAAACCATAGATGTTCGGGGGTCTTACTAGGTCTGTCTACCCCGGAGGTAAATTTCAAAAAGTGTCAAAGGGAAGGTATAATGTTTGGGTCGTTTAAATTAGGGGTGATGATCAATCTCACAACCAAAAAAGTGTCACAACGGTGTAATATCACAACCACCTTGAGGTTTTTTCCTTAAACAATTTTGGCATTAAAATGAGGTGCTACTGGCACCAACACAAAACAATGCAAAAAGGAGGAATTAGCAACATGATTTTAGTTAATTTTAGATCATGTATTATTCAGGAAATTTGGGGTAGTTTACAGAAAAAGAATTATTAACACAAGTTTTTGGTTGCAAAGGTAATTATTGACAATTACCTTCGCCGAGGGTTAGGGCCCGTTCACACCTGTTCCCAGTTCCCAGATCCCAGTTCCCAGATCCCAGAAACAGCAAAAACAAGTGTTCACACCTGTTTCCCAGATCCCAGTTCCCAGAAAGACTTGGAGCGGCGCTCCAACTTCTGGGAAAAAATTAAGGGAAAGCGAGCGGAGAGGCGTCTTCGCGCATATATCACACGCGCTCAGTGCACACATATAGATTTTTTACGTAATAATGTTGGTAATTATGTTAATTAAGGACACACCAGCCATATGTTCTGCACAATATTGATTTTTCGAACATCATTTGCTCCTTTACTACAGCGCTCCCTCATATATTTGCTGCTTCTCCCTAAGAACAAAATTTTGTTTATCCGCAATTATTCATTACATTTTACAGTCGCTGCGCTGCCTGCTTGCCCCCTCTTCTTGGGTACGCAGGTGCGGAGGAAAACAAAGACAGGGAAGAATAAAAAAGAAAAAAAAAAAAAAAAAAAAAAAAAATAAAAAAAAACAAATAAAAGAATTTAACAAAACTTTACATTTCCCCAATTTCAACACATACTAAAAAAATAAATAAAAAAATAAAAAAATCAAAAAAAATCTTATATCAAATAGGGTAACTGACTTAATTTCGGCCACGCCTTAATTTCGGCCACCAATTTAGGGTGTTAGAAAATTGGCTGCGTTTTAAAACACAAAAGAACTAGCACAAAAGTAACTGGATTAATGTTGAATAAAGTGTTATAGATACAAAATTATTATTTTTGGTTTTCCCCTTTTATCATTTTTGACAAAAATAGCAATTTTATCATTTTCCTAATTCTATAAACGCATCAAATAGAACGAAGCAATTTAACCAAAACAATATCCTAATTTATCAAAGTTGTTAATTTTCATGTCTTTGATATTTTCTTCAAAATCATTTTGCAATGCGTTTAACTAACTGCGCATTTTAAGATTTCGTTAATTTCGGCCACCTGAAAATTTATGTGAAAGAACCTGCCGTTTTTTGCTTTTTTTAAATATCATTGTACTCATACACATTGAAATTTTCCCTCCCTTGTTGACGTTTTTTAAGCCAAAAATAAAAAATTGAACAAAAAATAGAAATTATTAAAACTTGTTTTTTTAAGGTTTTGACATAATTATTTAAAGTCTTGCTAATAACTATTAAAGTTCGCAAACGGGAAAAATTAAGTTATATGTACCAAGAACAATACCTAAGCGTAAATTTGCAACCTTTAGAAATTTTTATTGTTCGTTTAAGCAATAGTTATGGCCAGTTCTTTGTAGGTGGCCGAAATAAATGGCACGCGCCTTAATTTCGGCCACTTTTAAAAAAAAGTTTAAACCTTCACTGATTTTTAAGTGTAACAGAAATATTTAAATTTTGCACTGGAATAACAAATATAGCTATTGTTTGATTTTTAGGCCAAATTTTGGCTTGATTGAAAAAGCCAGAAAAAACTTATTCAAAAAAATAAAAAAAGGTGGCCGAAATTAAGTCAGTTACCCTACTGCAAAACAAGTTTGTAATTAATGTTTTGCTTATAAAACTAGTCATAACTCACGAACCCATAAAGCAATTGTAAAAAGTAAACTATCATTGAAATCGTCAAAAAATGTAATATTTAATGCTGTATTTAGTTTTAACTATTAATTATATATGATTCCGAATTCTCTAATAATTTACACAATAGTTCATCAAAAATTATTTTGATTATATTGTTTTTTATAGAATATTACGAATAAAATGATACTTTAACCTTAAAAATTAATTGATTATTTAAAAAGTTATGACTATTTGTATATAGCGCTAATGTTAAAGTCGACCAAATATTAACCGCATTTTTTATTGTTAAAATTATATTACTAATATAATAATATATTTAAAACTTAAACTTTGACGATTGCTATTTTATATAATCTCAGAGCAAGATTTTTTGTTTTAGCTGATAAAATTTGTGGTTTAGTGCTGAAGTTACTTGGAGTTAATTTTAAAATATAGTTTCATTTTTACAATTGCTTAATAAGTTCGTGAGTTATGACTGGTTTTATAAGCACAACATTAATTACAAACTTGTTTTGCAGTATTTCTTTTCAAATTTATTTAAAAAAATTTTTTTTTAATTCTCGTTTTTAAATTTTTTTAAATTTATTTATTTTTTAACCGTCCATCTGTTGAGTTTCGCATGGCCCCGTGAACACCGCAATGACTTGGTAAAATCGTGAATAAAATTCAAGTTGTAAGATTATACCACTTGGTTGTCAGATTACCCCTGAGCTGTGAAATTAGACAAAAAATGTAAAATTGTATAGTTTGTGAGAATTGACGATGTGAGTTTGGTTTTCACCAAAATAGGACGTTAAGTTTTTTTAAATCGCTTAAAATATGCTTTTAATACTGATAAAAAAGCTTTAAAATGGTAAGAAAGTGAATGGAGAGTAAAAAATAAGCTTTGTGAACAAACATTTCTCACATTTTATGCTGTAAATTTACTGAAAAAAAACAAATTTTTAAAATTTTTGGAGTTGGTATAAAAAGGGGGGAGGGGGTCTGGGTTAAGGGGGGGAGAGAAAGGGGTAGGAAAAGGGTACACCAAAAATAGGCATTTTATCAAAGAAAGGGGTGGAAAGGGGGTATATACTCCTTTACCACCCCCTTCCCGCCTCGGACACCTATGGTAAAAACGTTGATGTTTTAATATAAGTTTAAAAAATATGCTTAACAGCGGCAATAGATAATTTCTTCTTTTTTAAATTTTAATTTTAAAGCAGGATTTTGGAAAAAAATATTTATTCCTATCAAATTTTTTAGTGGCCCATCGTAATTAAACAGTCTATCTTTTTCAGTAACATGTTTTAATATCTTTTTAGTAGCCGAACATCACCATATTATTATAGTAATTATCGCGCTGAATGCTGGGTATGTTGGGAAAAGGGCATTTTGGGAATCTGTATGGGCCCAATGGGCAGAAGAGGGCCCATTGGGCCCTATCCTCTCCCCATTTAATTTAAAAAATACGCGGTTTACCTGCAACATGTTTACGATAAATTTGTTATTTCAATTTTATTTCTTATTAAAATTAGCTGTATCTCGATAAGAAACACAAAAATCTTCTAGAAATTATGTGAGCCAAAAGCCAAAGCCAAATTAACCAAATGATTTTCTTTTTCTTGTTTTTATAGAACTAAAAAACACAAAACAATAATGAAAAAAATCTTGACAGCATATTTAAATAAATAAACAAGAAACAAATAAAATTATTTCTCCCTCAGACACCAAAAAAAAAATCGTTGACTCACTCACACATTAGAGCAAAAAGACCGAAACTTATAATTAAAATAAAACTAATATTATAATATTATAGGGATTTAATGGTGATCTACATGAAGTTTTTGAAAATGAATTAAGAAAATTAAAGACCGAAAACATTCTTCCAGATAATGAACTTCACGAAATAATCAAAAATTTTACACTTTGGTTGAATAATGCGGAGCCTTGTTTTGAAAATCCAAACTTCATTGTAGCTCTAAATAAAATGTCCTGTAACGCAAAAATACTGTTAAATGTATTTTGGAAATGGCAAGTGCAGAAAGAAACAATAAAAGAAAAGCGATTTAATAAACTCATTACGATTTCGAAAAAATATGGGAAAACAGGTCATCACAATATAAAATGGAAACGAAGACAAAGTGACAAAACGGAAACCAATTACAATGATTTTGAAACTAAGAATGAATACGTTTCGAAATGCGTACATCATTTGACGGAAAAAGTGTTTTTTGATTTAATAGCTGATAAACCGAGTTTTGGGCCATCAAGGTATGCCAGTAAACTAAAAACACAGTGGAGTTTCAAAAAAAAACTTTCGCAAATTGCAGAAAAAAATATTGATGCAATAAATCATGAAGAAAACGAACATGACGATATACGTTCAGTTTTAGATTTAGATTTGTTTAAATTAATACATGATAAATTACAATCTAGAGAACATAAAGATGAAAGTTGGGAAGATAGCTTTGAAAGTTGGGAACATAGTAAACAATCAGATGAACAGTTTTTTTCCTATAGTACAGATTCCCAAAATTATAATAATAAATACAGGTATACTGAAAATTTTATTAATCAGGGTACACATAATGAAATTAACCGTAAAAAACGACAAATTCAGTTTTATTTACCAGAAAATTCTACAAGACATACTTTTGGAAAAACTCCAACAACAAAAACTAATATTATTTTAGATAATATTGCTAAAATTTTTAGTCATCCAAAAAGTTTTTTAATTCACAATAAAACCAAACACAAAAACAATATATCATTGGTAAAAAATTTAAGCAGTTTTGGAGAAAATATTATTTCAAGTTTAGCTGACGTTTATAGTAAATTCAGCAAAAAGAATAAAGTTTATCACAGTAAAGTAACAGAAAGTGATCAAAATTGGAATAATCAGAAACTTATGGTAAACAAATTAACAAAGCAAGTAAGCAACAAGTTTTTGCTGCAAAAAATGCTTCAAAGCATGTTTGGTTTAGTTGGGCGTGTCACTAACACTCTAAAGCCACAATTTAATGCCGAAAATATATGGCATGATCATAAAGAAAATAATAGGTTTTTTAAAGTAGACCATTGGAATTATGAGACTGGACAGCGGAATTCTATCTGTACACAGCATCAAATGGAAAAGCTTCAAATACTGGTTGCTGGTGAAAATGAATCATGCAACACTGATTATCCGAGAGCATATTGGACGGCCAGTAAAGGAAAAATTTTTCAGGGTCTTTCTTTTAACAAACATCAAATTGATTGGAAGAAAAAAGCTGTTTGTAGCTGTGCCGGTTTAAATAAGTGTCACAAGAAGAGTTATAAAAAACAAGAACAAAATACACCAAAACATTTGTTTCAAAAAAATCAGTTTAAATTCTTTGAAGGCATAGTTGAGGAATTGGAAAAAATTTTTAAAAACGTTAAAATACACAGTTATATGAGCTCACAAAATCAAAATCCTAATGAAAATGATAATGGGCATACAAAGGAAAAAAATTTTGAAAACATAAACAAAAAAAATAAATGGTCCGCCCTGAATCTTCCTGATCATCAAAATAAAAAGTGGAATTTTAACAATGAATTAAATATTAAAGATATAAATAACTTGGTTAGTTTAAAACCCAATAATCTAAACTTATCAGAAGATGAACAAAGAACAACTGCAAGTTATCAAACTATGAATTGGTCCAGTTGGAACGCAGATGAATCTGAAAGTATCAAGACTGAAATTCGATCTAAAAACAGGAAAAAATCGTTTAGTTTGTCTAAACTTGTCGATAAAAGCGTTAAAAACCCTTCAACTCCCGTGTCTTACATTTCTGGTAACCAAATATCAGAAGTAAACAATTCATCAAATTCAATTTTAGAAAATTCCCAAGTATTTATTTTGAATGAATTTAACCATAATAAAGCTAATGAAAATGCAATAAAATTAGAAATAAGTACCTCTTCTAAAAACAAAAATATAAACAAAACTTTTGGTCAATATTTTCCTTGGAGTGGTTATAGTACAACTGCATCCAGCACTAATAAAGATCAAAATTCGATCAGTTCAACTAGTCATATTGTGAATATTGGGGCAGAAACTTTCCGTTCTATTTCTTATTTAGAAAATCATAGTTTATTTAATGTTAAAGAAAGTACAGAACCTTTAAATAAAAAATTTGAAATTGGTAATAATCATAACCAATTGGGTACAACTACTGAATTTGACATTAACAATAAGCTAGAAAATATCAGTTTAATTTCCCATGTTAAAAGTGGTTTACTTGAAAGTAGAGAAATTAAAGGAACATTTGAAAATAAAACTGGTATTAATAGTGGTGAAAACCAGTTGACTTCTTCTAAAGCTAATAACAACAATAAAATAGAATCTCTCAGCTCAAGTTCTTATTTAAAAAATGGTGGTGTTTCTAACATTGAATATACCACAGAGTCACTTGGACAAAAGAAAAAAATTCGAAATGATGAGAAACGGTCAAGTTGGACTAATAGTCTTCATTCAAAAAGCAGTGATTTTTTCAATAATAAACAAACCACAAAATCGTATTATAAAGATTTTTTTAAAACTACGGCAGAACCGTATACTTTACCTCAGCGTTTAATTGCAGACACTGAAAATAGTCCCAATTACGTTTCAAAAGTAACAAAATCGCATTTGTTTGAAACAGAAAGTATTTCATCTACTCAAAACCCCCTTCAGTCCTTGTTTGCTGAAAATAACTCAGAAAATTATAGAAAAACGTCCTCATTAGATAAAAACTTTATTAATAATGAAAATAAAGAATACTTGACTACTTTCTCTTCCTTTTCTCCCCTTTCAGAACCATCTAATGTGCATAATACTTATGAAGAATTTAGTTCTAACAATAATGACACTGAGTCAAACAAAAACTACGGTGACGTACAAACAAGCGCAAGCATTTCAAAAACAGAAAATAATGAAACTTTCTTCAGCTTAAATTTGAAATCATCAACTCAGATAAATTCTTATGAAAACAAAGAATATAGTTCTGTTAATCAAGAATATTCTGGGGAGTATAACAGTGATTTCTTAACAAACAATTCTTTTTCAAAAATGGAAAATAATAGTGGTTCTGATGACACAGATTTAAATCAAAATTCTTATGAAGAATATGGTGATGCATATAAAGAAAATAGTGAAGTTTATAGTGGTGACAATAATTATTGGGTAAATACAAACGACAAATATAGTAATGAATACAACGACTATCATGCTGACTATAGTGAGGACTATAGTGAAGACTACAGTGGAGACTATAATGGGGACTATAATGAGGACTATAGTAGGGACTATAGTGGCGATTATAGTGGGGGCTATAGTGGGGACTATAGTGGGGACTATAGTGGGGACTATAATGGGGACTACAGTGAGGATTATAGTGGGGACTATAGTCGGAACTATAGTGGGAACTATAGTGAGGACTATAGTGGAAACTATAGTGGAGACTATAGTGATGAGCACAAATACTGGCCAATTTCGGGTGAGGAACAAAGTGATAAAAATGAAAAATATATTAAAGATTATAGTGGTGACAATGAATACTGGTCAATTTCTAATGAGGAACATGGTGATGATTATAGAGAGTATAATGGGGGCTATGATGATCTACATGGATACTGGTCGAATTCGATTGAAGATCATGGTGATGAAAATAAAGAAAACATTGAAAACTATAGTGTTGACAATAAATATTGGCTGCATTCGGTTGAGGAACTTAGTGGTGAATATAAAGAGTATAATGAAGACTATGGGGGTGATCAGGAATATTTGGATAATGTCGAAAAAGTGCACAATTCTCTTACTAATGGGTTAGAATCAAATTTTCAGGAAACAAATAATAATGAAGATTTAAACAACTATGACAAAAAAACAGAATTCTTCATAAATAAAACCCAAAATCAACATTTTGGACCATTATATTCAGTGATCTCAGTTAAGACTGCTTTAAATTTATTTGACACGATGTTAATAAATGGTCACATAAGTTATGCTGATTATAAAATATGGAAGAAAACGTTGATGGACTTAAAAGCAAATGAAACAAAATCTATGATGGAAACATTTATAACTAATTTTTTTAACTTTTATGAAAAAACCTACAATGTTGATCTTAGAAAGGAATTTCCCATATCGATTGATGAAGCTATAGATTTTTTCACAAAATTTTACCATAATGGAAAAATAAAATCTAATGATTTCAGTGAATGGAAAAACAAATTAAATAATCTAAAAAATAAACAAAAAATGGTTGTTCCATCTGCTGTCAAAAATGAGTTTATAGTGTTTTATGAAAAAAATTATGGAATAAACTTACCAAAAGAAAAATGGAAAATTTATACTGTCAAAAACTGTTTAAAACGCTTAAAAAATAACTTAAGTCAAAACTACAGCAATGATTTGAAAGCAGACGATTTTAATAAAAAATTGATCCAATTAAAAAATCAAGGTAAAATTGTTATTTCTGAATCGGAGTGTAAAAAAACTGGCGGATACAAAAAACTATCATACAGTAAAAATCAGCACAATATTCAAGAAATAGACAAACTGAAAGGCTTAGCAACAATTTTAGTAGCTGATCTACTATATCTATTAAATATAAATGGAAAATTAAAAGAAACTGAATTACAAGAATGGAATAAAACCATAATGCAAATAACAGCAAATCATCAAAACAATATAGATTTTCAGTCGTTTTATGAATTTGAAAATTGGTATTGGAAAAAATATCATCAAAAACCATTGGATATTTCTCTAAATATAGTTCCACTTCATATTTTTGAAAATCATCTTAAAGTTTTTGACACAAAAAACTTTAGTAAAGAATTATTCTATTGGAAAAATAAATTAGAAGAGTATCATTATAATAATTTTACAAAAATGCCAAAAGAAGATGTAAAAAAATATTTTAACTTTATAGAAGCCTATTTTATAAAATTGTTAATGAATGAGTTATCAGAACCAAAAAGTAAAATAAAAAAATCCAATCACATAAATAAAAATTATGTATTTTTGAACGAGATAAATGAACAACTTATTCAAATGGTTAATGAAAACTTGTTATTACAAGAACACTACAGAATTTGGAAAAATTATATGTTACAACTCAGAAGAAAAAATATTAAAAGTGTTTCCTCTGTCCTACTTATAAAAAAATTCAACAATTTTTATATGAATAATTATGGAGTTAATATTACAAAAAATGACCCTGTTTCTGTTCAAGCGGCCAAAAAATATTTAAAAGAATTTTTCCTGGAAGGAAAACTGCAAAATAACCATTTTCAACAGTGGAGCTACAAGCTATTGGAACTTCAAAAAAATAACATAACTGTACTTTCAGATTCATTTATTCAATCGTTTGTAAATTTTTATGAAAAAAATTATGATATAAACTTGTTTGAAACCGACTTTAACGTTTATACTATAGAAACAGAATTAGAAAACCTGAAAAACAAATTTAGTCTTGGTCACATAACAAAAAAAGAATATGATGAATTTGTAAGAGAACTTAACAGTTTAAGTTTTGCAGGGAAACTTGTAATTCCAGAAAAATCAGCTAATAATCTTTTAAATCACTACGCTTTTATATATGACAAAAAAAATTTTAATCAAACTATTAATTATCAAAATATAGCTCACCAAAATTTTACTAAAGCTCCCAAAACCTTTTTAAAATGGATGTTACAAGAAAAATTACTATCCAAGACGGACTATGATTTATGGGAAAAACAAATTAGTGATTTTTCAAATGACACTAGCAATAATAAAATAAAAACCGAATTTAGAAAATTTTATAATGAAACTTATGGAGTGAATTTGGATAAATCAATAATTCCTATCTCAGTCCAGAGCGCGATAGATTATTTGACAACATTTTTTCTAAATGGAAAAATAACAAAAAAAGATTTTAATAATTGGAAAGCAAAACTTCAAGGGCTAAAGAAAAATAATGTTTTGGTACTACCTGATGTGTTTTGTCAGTCGTTTTTTGATTTTTATAAGCAAACATATGAAATAGACCTACTAAATACTACTTTTGGTGTCCATACCATTGAAGAAGGCCTTAAGTTTTTAGAAATTAAACTAAAGATGAATCAAATTAATAAACTGGAATATGAAAATTTGTTTAATGAATTAAAGGCCTTGAACACATCGGGAAAAATTGTCATTCCAGAAGACACAATTTTTAAATTTTTAAGAAATTACAAACATACAAACGGTATTGACTTTCAGGATAGCAAAATATTAGGTATAAAACCTGGCTATAAAACTAATCTGTGGTTTCTACACAAATCTTTTTATAATATTAGAAACAACAATAAGCAAGATAATAAACACAAAGGGTTGAATGGAAACAACGAATACTATAAACCATGGAATAGGTTAACTCAAAAAGGTGCTTATGAAATAAGTGAAGAAAACACAAAACAAGAATATAATTTACATAAAAATAACCGCAATACTGCAAAAAAAAACTCGCATCATTCCAGCTCAGATAATCTATTTCCATTTCAAACTATTTTTCAAAACCTTATGCCAAATGATAAGTCAAGAAAAAATAGAAAACAATATTCTTGGTATGGCGATGTCAATTATTTGAAAAATAATTTTAAATTAAAAAATATCACGATTTTAACCGCATTAAAGTGTTTGCAATATATGAAAAATAGTTATCTTTTGAATAATTCAGATTACAACAAATGGACTACTCGGCTGAAAGCGTTAAATAAAAATAAACAAACAATTATATCAGCAGAATTCATTACTGAATTTACTGATTTTTATTATCAAAGTTATGGTGTAAATATTACAGAAAATGAACCAATCTCAATTGTAACAGCAATAAATTTTTTGAAGAATTTATTCGTAAAAGGAAAGATTAAGGAAAAAGATTTTGAAAAATGGAAAACCATATTTAAAACATTACAGAAAGATAATAAATTAGTTGTAAATGACATTTTGGTACATTCATTTTTAGATTTTTATGAAACAGAATACAAAGTTAATCTTACTTCGGGGTATAAAATGATTTTTACTGTCGATGAAGCAATAAATTTTATTAATAAAGAATTTGAAAAACAGCATTTAGCTGTAAATGAATATAAAAATTGGTTAGCACAGTTTAATCTACTAAAGCAAAATAAAAGTATTGTGGTTCCACAAAATTTAACTGAAGAATTCTTTAAATTTTTCCAACCTTATTATAAAAATAATTTTCAAAATAAAGTTGATAAAAATCAAAGTATAACTAAAAACCGAAATAGTGGGTCAGTACAACTGTTGCAAGATCATATTATGCTTTTATATAAAAACCAATATCTTACTGAGAAGGAATACAAAAATTGGACTGCTGAAGTGGAAGAAATGAAGCAAAAAAATATTATGCTAGCTGGAATAACATTTCTGAAAAAGTTTAAAGTATGGTACAAAGACCAATATAAAATTAATCCCTTGTTTGTTAATATAACAATAGTGCCCCTAGAAATTGCAATGCGTCAAATAACGTGGTTCAGTTTAAACAAAATTGGCACAGGTGAACAATTGATTAAATGGAAGGAAAAAATCAATAACTATGAGGCTAGTGGAAAAAATCAACTGCCTTTATCGGATGCGAAAGAGTTTATGGATTTTTTAGAAGCTAATTATATGCTTGTGTTCATAAAGGAAATAAACCGAATAGTTCATTTAAAAAAAGAGCATGCGAGGAGATTTGGGAAATTTAGATATAAAAACGTGAATAATAGAGGTTTTGGTAATTTGGTCAGGACCAGAATAAATTCCAAAAATAAACACACGGACTCAACAAATAGTAACACCAATAGTCACAGTGCTCACGGATTCGGCTTTTTTGGTCACAAAAACCGCCGCTTTGGTCACAGATTACATGGATATAGTAAAAATACTCACAACACTCGTGACCAAAAACGAAATCAAGAGAAGAGGCAAAATCGTAAAGGAGATGACAGAAGCGATTTAAATAATAAAGATTATGATAATGTTAATAATAAAGGCTCTAGTACTAGCATAGCTGGTTTGATAAAAAAGAAAATCCGCCAAATTGGTCATAAATGGCATAAACGAAATCAAAATATTCACAATACCCACGGTAAAAAAGTTAGCAAGGAGCATAAAGAAGATTATGAAGGATATGACAGAAATGAATCAAATAATAATGATCACGGTAATATTATTAGTGATAGTCAAAATATTAAAGAACAAAAAAACAGAAGATTTGGGCACAGATGGCACGGATATAGCAAAAAGAAGCATAAGAAAAATCACAAATGGCACGGCCACAGCGGTAACAACAATCGCCATAGTGGTCATATAGTTAATAAGTCTCATAGAAGAAGCTATCATGGGTGAAATTTGATTACTAAAACTTTCTTTTTGCATAGAACTTTATACATGGTAACTAAAAACGTTATAGAGACAAGATCTGACTAATTACGTTTATTAAAAAACTTATAAAAACATTATGTTATGAAACCTATATTGTAAAAAAAATTTTCTGGACAGTTTTTTGTATAAAATTAAGTACTGTATTTAACCCGTTTTCGTCATAGCTTTTACCCAGGTTTTTCAGAAAGACCCAGTCCGGCGGCGGCATAGTGCGCTAAGACTTTTGTTTCTTACGTGAATGTAATTTGTCTCCTGGGCGCTGTTTCATAAAAATTCCCAACATGCTGTTTTTTTGTTGAAGTCCATTTCTTTTTGTAGAAAGCTACAAAGAAATGAAAATGCAATAGACTTTTGGAAAAACTTATAAAAAACCAAAAATTTGCATAAATATTAATTGCAAAAATCGCTATGCTTTATCATAGGATTTCATTTCTTTGTAAATATTTACAAAGAATCAAATGTTAGTAACATTTATGAAACAGCGCACTGCAAGCAAAATTACCTCAATATTGTCATACCTAGATTATACCCGGGTACCACCCTCGCTTCACCAGATTAGGCTGGGTAAAGTTCATCCTGGGAATGGGATAAATTGCATTATGTTGAAAAGGCCCTAACACATGTCATATGAAAAGCATAACAAATGTATTTTGGGTGTTAATAATAAACGTATAAGCGTTTAAAACGAAGTTTTAATTTTGAACTGTATTTGGGTTGTTAATAATAAACGTATAAGCGTTTTAAACGATGTTTTAATTTTGAATTGTATTTATTAATTTAAAAAAACATTAAACTTAACTGAAAAGAACAGAGTAAAAGTTTTAAAAACTTTGTAAAACCCTTGGAGTTGGACAATTGAAAGCACCTTTTAGTTTAAGAAAAGTTATTAATAGTTTATGGATAGAAAGTTAATCTTTGGTTAATTCTTATGTTCTAACCAATTTTTTAAGTCTATTATAAAAACTTTTTAGGATTACATAACCTAAAAGCAAACCAGACGTGGTCTGTTTAATTGTTCATGGAATAAAAATAGTGAGGGCATGTGCTATGTAGCAAGCAACTAAAATTACAGAAATTTAACGCCACTTATATCCACCAAACTTAAGACCTCTAATTGGTTGATAAGTGACTGAATTGCTCTGATTTGATTGGATACTACTAGGCCTCTTTATTTTATTCTTTAAAAAACCTTTGGGGTTTATTTCATAAAAATTGTTTGTAATTATAAAATAATAAACGGTTACTTATATGTTTTGTATTTTTTTATTAGAAAATATGTTGGTATTATTGCGTTCAGAAAATTTTTAACTTAAATCAAGTTATAAAAACATTTCGAACAACATGCTAGAAATTAATAAGTCTACAAAACATTGCATTGAAATAAAACTTAGCCATTGTCTAATTCTTGGTAGTTCATAACCAGTTTTATATCGTGCAGTTTCTTCTTTTGTACGTACATTTTTCTGCAGAATTATAGATTAAGCCATATTTTTATTTTGTGCGTTTTAATCAACTTTTTTCTAATTTTCATTTTACTATTTATTTTGGTTTTTTTTTTAAAATATTTTTGCTTGACCTCAATATTTATTATTTTAATTTTTTAATTTGTAGTATTTTTGTAAATGTATTTATATTTGTAATTTTCGATGTAATTAAAAATGGCTACAGATAGAGCCAAAAGCTTACCTGCGGTGGCGATATCAATAAAGGTTTTAACTTCTGTACCTTTTGCCACTATCAATTTCAATTTTCCCCCGGCAAGTCAATCAATAACGAAAGAAGAATATAGATTTTTTTGATATGAGCGTTAGAATAATAATAAGAAGATGAACATAAATTACAAACTTTCCCATGTTTTCTAATTATATTTAATGCGGCGCTACGGGCTAAATCGTCCCGTGACGTTCTCGCGCCACCTATAATAGAAAAGTTTTTAATGCCATCAATATCATTTTATTAAAAAAATTTTGGTCTCGATATGTTTTTTTATTATGGAGCGTTTTCTGTGTACCTGGTATGTATAAAACACTGCGATCGCAATTTTACATAAACAGGCCGCGGTGAGCAAAAGCGGTTACACAAGTGCCCACGCAAGCCGCAGTCTCAATGAAAATTTTGCATATGATACTAAAACTTGAAAAACGGACACCAAAAGTACCCAAAAAATAGAAACAATTTTTTAACAAAATAACGTATTTTGCTATTCGTTTTGGTTTTTAATTTCTGTAGTCAATTTTTTTATTTTCTAGAAACCTTTGCAACTGACATTAACAACCCAACTATAATTCCATCTATATGCTTTTAATAATATTGTTGCATGTGTTGATATTGTGATTAAATTTTTTTATTAAATCTTTTTCAATTTACAGTGTATCTTAAATATTATATGTGTTTGTTACAATGTTACGTGTACAATAAATAGTGTTTTATTTTACTCCATTAATTACAAGCAAAATATTATCGAATCTACGGTAGAATCAAAAATATATATTAAATTATTAAATTAAAAATCAGACATTTAGAACAAACTGCTTGAAAACAAAGGTCTTGTTTAAATGGGACCTGGTTCTATTTAAACGGGACCTTTCTATTTTTGGTATCATTTAAATGGGATCATTTACATAAGTCCCATTTAAATAAGATTCTATTTATATGGGACCTGGTCACATTTAAATGGGATCCCATTAAAATAAGTCCCATTTAAATGGACTAGGTGCCATTTAAATGGGATCCTATTTACATGGGATCTATTTAAACGGGATCTATTTAAACGGAATCTCATTTAAATGGGACCTGTTTTTTAACGCAGTTTGTTTTAAGTGTCTCATTTTTCCTTTATTATATATTTTTGGTAGAATGACCCGCAGTTGGTTTGAAATGGTTATTTAGTGTTTATACATATTTATAGTATGAACATAAGGGAGAGTAACTATATAGACACTTTGCACTGAAACTTAAAACAAGCTAAAATATAGCACACACTAACATTGCTGTCTGTACGGAAAATGCCGTAGTCATGCAAATGTTTTTTTTTAAAGCGAAAGACGAAACCCACTGAGGTGTTTATAATGACATCACACTGATTATGTATGTTGATTTATATTAGAAATTGTCTGTTTTAAAACGTGTAATCAGAATTTGTACGTAAAAAAATAAAAAGAATATATGGCTACAGATTTTATTATAAGCGGGTTATTTTCCTTCGCCGCCGCCACCAAATCAATTATCCGAAAAATGTTAACCAGTAAAATTTTCCAGCCGTTTCCCTGATTATTGAATTGGTAGCGGCGTCGACGAAAGTTATAATAACATCTGTAGCCATATAATTTTTTATTTTTAGATACAAATCTTGATTACGTTTTAAAACAGATAATTTCTAATATAAATCAACATACATAATCAGTGTGATGTCATTATAAACACCCCAGGGGGTTTCGTCTTTCGCTTAAAAAAATTTGCATGATTACGGTATTTTCCGTACAGGCAGCAATGTAAGTTTGCGCTATATCTTGTTTGTGTTAAGTTTCAGTGCAAGATGTCTATAGCCAAGCCAATACGCCAACGACCCAATTGCTACTGCCACTTTTCTACCGTGCATTATTAAAACACGACCTACAGTAAGATCCGTTTTTTTTAAAATAACGAATTGTTCGTTCTGCACCGACGACAAAGATGTATAATCTTAAGGCAGACTTACTATCTTAATTAGGACGTCCTTAATTTCGGGCCATAGCGCGATTAAAGCATGAGCGCTAATATATGTCGTTATATAAAAAATACCAGTTGTAATGTGTAATGACTTCTATTAAAATTAAGTTATTAATGTACTAAGAACCATACCTAAAGATAAATTCGCAACCTTTAAAAATTTTTATTGTTCGTTTAGGCAATAGTTAAAGCCAGTTTTTTCTAGGTGGCCGAAGTTAATGGCTCGCGCCTTAATTTCGGCCACTATAAAAAACTTCAAACCTCCACTGATCTTTAAGTGTAACAGAAATTTTAAAATTTTGTACTGGAATCACAAAAATAGCTATCGTTTGATTTTTAGACTAAATTTTGGGTCGAATGAAGAACTAGAAAAAACTTATCCAAAAAAATAAAAAAAGGCGACCGAAATTAAGTCAGCTACCCTAGGTACCTTTCACTTTAAAGGTAAAAACTATTTGGTAACAAACAATGCATTTAATACACACCCGCATTCACATCCGTGTCCGCGGAATTTTGGTTTTTAAAATCCGCATACTCATCCATGGATGTCAAAAAATGACACCAGAGCACATTTCTGGGTTAGAGCCTATGAAGGAATGTCCAATCATCTAAATTTTTAATGAGGGGCACCCCAAAAAGCGCTTACAATGATGTTTATTAATTTTTGATCGCACAGTGAATTTTCGAATCAATCCAAAATTAATTATGTATTCAACCTGGAATCTTTTTAGAAGTGACAAAACATATTAGTATAATTTTTACTACAAATTTAACCAAAGTTTATAATAATAAAACTTAATTTACAATTTAAAACACATATTTTATACATGAGGGATTTTGATCCATTTCAAATAACTAGAGGATTTCATAGTGATTCGCTAAGCCCTACACAAAAATTAATTAAAATTTGTAGTTTCAACATATTATTATAAGCTTAACGTTATTCGGAACAGGCCAAGCTTTTCAAACTTCAATAAATATTTAATAATAATTTAGTGTTTATGCAAAAAAAATTGAACTGGCGCTTCACGATGAAATTTGAGTTTAGACACAAAGTCGATAAAGTATTTATTAAATGCATAGTTTTACATAACGTTTCAATGTTTCACACACACACACTAAACAATCAGAAAAAATGAAACAAGCATAATACAGAAAACAATTTAAATATGAAACTAAATATAGGCACCTTGCACTGGAACTCGGTTTATACATGAAGTATGCAATATACATAAGAGTAACCATAATGGATAATTATTGTATCTCCTACTTATCTTTCGTAGTATGTAGATCAACCGATCGAAATTTCGCGCGCTTTCGAAGATTGATCTGCATACTACAAAAAATAATTAGGAGATACGGTAATTATCCATTATGGTGACTCGCTATGTTTATTGTATACTTCATGTATAAACCGAGTTCCATTGCAAGGTGCCTATGGCATTGCTAATCGCAGGCATGATTTATTTTTTTATTTGAATTTAAATAGTTGCTTTGCTTGCTACCGTAATATTGAATGCGAACCAGGTTCAACGGTTTTAACTTAACCATTTAAATTTGGTCGCCTACTCAGCTGTAATAAGTACTCGAGCACAAAAAAAAAACCAGCGCTTAATTTATAAACACATCGTAGTTAGGCCGGTTCCCATCCCAGCCCAATTATTTCTATAAAATAGCTGATAACCGCATAATTATGAACCGACCATGGACCCCTATACTATGGAGTAAAGGGGTTCATGGACCGACATAGCATAAAAAATAGGGTCGGTGTTCCCGCCGGGAAACAAAATGCCTCTAAGATTAGATGCGCTTTTTTGTATTTTTTAAACTTTAATTACTAAAAAACATATAACATCGATTTAAAAAAAAATTTTTAACGACTTCATGTACAAAAATTAAAGCTGAAAGCATTACTTACACCTTTCTCTGATTACTTACTTAACACATTTATATATAAGAACAAATATATAGTCTACACAAATATATAGATTAAAACAATAGTCCAAACTTTCAAAAATACTTCACATTGTTTTTAAATCTCAAGTTTTTTAAAAATCGATAAAAATTATTTGTCGTATTAAGATGTTTAGTTCTGCAAGGGTCCGCGGACCTAAAATTTTATTTTACTCGGTAGGTCCTTAGAAAACTTCGTGCTGATGATAAATTGGGCGTTTTTAGTTTACTCTTCCTTCCTTTGTTTCTATTACCTACATAAAGAATGGAATGAGCGATTAATACACTGCGTCAATACTGTATGAGTACTTGCATAGTCGTGCGTTCTTTTTTCCCACCGGATAAACGATTATAGACATAATTTTTTAATGGTTACGTTTATTGGTCGATTTTGTCGACAGCAAGTCATTGTGAGCTATTTTTATACTGTTTTTATTCCTAAATAACATATTTTATTCAATGAAACGGATCTGTGCCTGTGCACGATCCAAAATTGCCCCTCCGCTTTGTCCCCACCGCTGAGAAATGAAAAAAAAACAAAACTAAACAATATACGTCATTTTTGACCTATTTTTGCAGATTTTAGCCCTTTTAAACGCAATTTAAATTATTTACGTTATTTTTTAATTACAATTTCGTTTTTATTCCGAAACGGGGGGCACGGGGGGCAACTTTTTTGAAACGGAGAGGGGAATAAAACGGGGGGGGGCAAGCAGGGGAGAAAGAAAAAAAAAGAAAAAAAAAGAAAAAAAAGAACAAAAAGAGAAAAAAAAAGGAAAAAGGAAAAAAGGGACAAAAAAGCGAAATTAAGGTTAAACAGGTCTAAAATGGCTTAAAATGCGTTAAAATAGGCAAAAAACTGCAAAAATTGCGCGATGATGGCGTCATAATAGGTCAAAATGGCGCCATAATTTTAGTATACTTTTTCATTTTTGGGCGGGGGGACAATAATCAGGGAGCAAATCCTCCAATAAAGCGGGGGGCTTTTCCAGACGGTGCACAGGTCTGAGGGTGGTAGTGCACAGTTCTGAATAAAATGAAGTATTATACTTCAGCAGATGTACAAGTGATAGTAATAAATGCAATTTAAAGGATTGACACAGCTGCAGCGAGCGATAAGAGCTTACTTACATCGATAAGAGGTTTACTGTCTGAAAAGTGACAAATGAAAAACGAGCATAGTATATATAAAACACATGTTATCTACCTTTTTCAGTGTTTATAAAAAAGCAATGTTAGTACCAAGTCGACCAAAATTAATTTCGTCTCTAAATTAGAGGGATTTCACTGTTCATTTTCAATATGCAATCAATCTCTGAGTGTATTTGAATTTTGAACAGTAGTTGTGAACTGCAGCCATTCCTTCTTGTTGAAAATATTCTTCAGATTATCATTGAGTTCAAATGAATTTCCCTCGCGTCCAAACAATGTATCCGTTTGCGTTTCTACGGATTTATTCACAGTATCAACAAGTAACTCTGTGCGACGTTTATGATATACGGAAAGCAGAATAAGTAAAGCGTCTGTGAAATGTTCAGGCCATAGATTTTTCGAACTTAACTTACAGTTGTTGATACTTTCTTTTTCTGTATCTTATACAAAAAAGAGTATAACAAAACACTTTCGCAGTTTTTTAAAAATGTGATAAAATTTTTCATGATAAAACCCTATTGTTTTGGATGGGGCCGACGCATAAGAGTACGGCACGAAACAGTACCACAAAATAGTCCGGGTTTTGCAAAAGAGTTTGCACGAATTAGTACGCCACAAAACAGTACCGTCAAAAAACAGTACGGTACATAAGAGTCCTGTGTGAATTGTGTTTGCTACACCACGCGACTCTGACACAAAGAAGTACTGGCACCAAACAGTACTGGCACAAAAGAGTTAAGATATTCTTGTTTTGCGTTTGACTTAAATCAGTACTGGCACAAAACAGTACTGAAGAAATAACTTAATGTTAAAACGATTATTACTAACAGCTGCTTAAATTATTTACGATAAAAATCAATGAGCAGCGTTTTATACAGCATACTCTTTTATTTTTAATAGACCATTAAATAAAGTTATTTGAATTTTCTTTGTTTATAATTACACAATGAGTGTTAGCGGCACTGTGAGCCCGTTGACCTCTTTAATTTGAGTAAATATAGTCATAGGTCACCGACCTTCGACGGCTAGGGGGGGTCCACACCCCGGGGTGTTTTGGTTTTTGACCTCTAGGGGGGGTCACATTCCGAGGTGTTTTTTTTGAAAAAAAAACACCCCGGGGTGCTTGGGGTTAGGGGGGTTCATGGTCTTTAGGTGGGTTAAGGAGGTGCTACCGAATTTTTCAAAAAAAAGCGTAAAAAACATCATCATAATTGTGCAGGTACCTTTTTTGTTGTATTATTTGCTTTAGGATTAAATAATTGTCAGTTTTCTTCTATTTTTCAGTTAAATAAAACGATTAGTAATTATTTATAATCAATATTTATATGGTTAGTCAGTAGTAAGTACAGCTTTAGCTGTACAGTGAGTGCTGTGCCGTCATTTTACCTTAAAATAAAAAAAAACTAAGAAAATATAAACTGTTAGGGGGGTGTAGCCAGGGTGGAGATGAAGTGGTAGGGGGGTTAGCCAGTTTCAAATCCTTTTGGTAGGGGGGGGGGTTTGCCCGGTCTAGATATGGTTGATGGGGGGAGGGGTCGAAAATGGGCCTTAGGGGGGGTCAGGGGTTCAAGGTGTCGAAGGGGGGGAGGGGTCAAAAATGGACCTTAGGGGGGATAGGTCTCAGAGGCCGTAGGGGGGGGGGTGCCACCCCCCTATCACCCCTCCCCATCGGTGACCTATGAATATAGTTGTGACGGCGCCTACCGCAGATACGTTTTAAAACTTTTTTCATTTTTAAAATGTTTTTACATTTTTAAAATTTACTGGCAGCTAAGCCGTGGGTTTTTCCTGTTTCGTAAAAACTACGTTATTTTTAAAAAAAATTAAAAAAATCGAAAAAAACAAATTATGCTTCCTTACTAATGTTCCTTCCTACCATCCGCAGTTGGCTCATGTTCCTTTAAGGTTTCTTATGCTTAAATGATCGATTTCAAACACATTTAACTTGAAAAATGTTTTAAATTATTTTCTCTTTTAGGAATACTTTTATGAAGTTTTTATAAATTTAGAAAAAAGTTAATTTATAAAACAGTCTTAACAAAATATTCTATACATTACTTTTTATTTTTTAATTTAAACGGAAGCATACACAATCAGACAGATAAACATGACATAAAATGGCTTGAGCGTTTTTTTACAGAATATTTTTAAAGCAACATTTGTTTTTTAAATTGGGACTAACATAAATTTTACCTAAAACAAAAGTTGAAAACAGATTTGTGTACATCTGTTATGCTATGCATGACTTTTTAATTTTAAACTCATAATTTTTGATTAGTCGATTTCCAAAAACAAACAATTTACCACAGAAAAATTTAAGTCAAACATTTCTAATTTTACATAAATACAAACAATAAAAAACAAAAAAAACAAGCATATTCAATGTCAATGTCTAATACATATAAATTTTTTTAACATTATTTATATGTTGCACAGAAAAATTTTAAATTTACAATTTCAACTATAAAAACGGTTTCAAAGTAGGTTTGGTCAACAAAATTCAGTACAAAGTTATTAAAGTTGCTAAACAGGACATACAATGGTTTGAGCGTTTTTTACGAAATGTTTTTATTTGCTTAATTTTACGAAATATTTTTATTTGCTTTATATACTTGCTTTGTGATAACCCTTAACTCATTTATCCAAACACCAACTCCACACCTACTGTCGAAGCAAAGGTACCTATCAGTACCAGGTGTAGACTCAACGGGTTTTTGATAACGATAAGTGTACCCCTCTGGGCAAGGTAATGGCTTTTTTATTTGTTTTAGTCCATGTTGCAGGGACATTCATTTTTATAACAACCAATGTTTTATAAAAAAATTGTATTATACCAAAAATTAATTCCCAACGGTTAAAGAGTTATTAACAAGAATACCGCTTGGTTATTTTTAAGGTTGTTTTTTTATACACCATTTCTCA
The DNA here is from genome assembly GCA_030248175.1 of Microlaimidae sp. YZB2_3. Classification (NCBI taxonomy): domain Eukaryota; kingdom Metazoa; phylum Nematoda; class Chromadorea; order Desmodorida; family Microlaimidae; species Microlaimidae sp. YZB2_3. The sequence continues at coordinate 28,527 of JASAMX010006939.1, forward strand.
AAACAAAACATTTTGCACTGAGCAGATATTAATAAAACTTAATATAATTTATGCTAGGGTACCAAAAAGCTTCAATTTTAAATTTGGTTTAATTCTGAAAACTATTAAATGAATAATGCCATTTTAAAAAAATTGATTTGTTTTTACAATTGGTGTGTTAATTTGTGTTTTTTTGTTTGCTGTTATCCTGTTATTATCAGATAGCTATATTGATGTTTTGCTTTTTAAAAAAGCGAAATAATATAGGACAGACATTTCACTTCTTTAAATTATACATTTTGTAATTATAAAAATATTCTAAAACACATCATAAGCCAAACATCATTTTCGGAATATAATCAATTAAATATAAAATTTAAGCTTTTTAGTACCCTAGCAATTAATTATATTAAATTTTGTTAATATCCGTTCTGTTATGTTTTACTACACGATAATTTTATACACCGTTTGTGTGTTTACTTCTAATTACCTAACCACGACAGAAATAAAGGAACAAAAATACTTACCAACACTACCACGGCCAAAAAATTATACTTTAATATGCGTATATTAATTTCTTAAATATGCAAATTTCCATTTGAATCACTAAATTCTGCTAGTTCCTGCACGAAATATCTCAGTACTCTTTGTGCCGTACTCTTTTATTCCAGTACTGTTTCGTGCGTACTCTTTTGCGAAACCCGGAACTATTTTGTGTACTGTTTCGTGCGGTACTTTTATGATAGGGAGCCGTTTTGGATAAAACAATGGGAACGAAACATCATTTAGGCAGGCAAATAGTTTTAAAACTAAATCAAAAATCAATGCTTTGGTGACCCGAGAAAACATGCTAGTTTTTGACTAAGACTTAATTTAAGAGGGGTCGACATCGACTTATTATATATAGTGGAAAAATAAAATGTCAAAAATTTTAGGCATGTTAGAGCATTTTTCAATTGTTTGATTGTTTAACTAAAATAATGGAATTTAAGAAGTGCTAGGTGGAAATTGGAAGTGCATTGCTTTAATATGTTGGAAAAAAGACTTAGTAGCCTAAAACTTTAATAAAACTTTTTATTAATTTTCGACAAGTAATAAATAGAGAGATTTTGCTAAAAAAATACAAGAAAATAGACAACCATGGATGCGGAGGGAGGATATATTAAAATGTTGTAGAATTTAAAAAAAAGACTAAACCGACAGACCTGTGCCCTGCCCCCCCCCGGGTTTTATTGGGGTGGGGGCAATTCCAAAACGGGGGGCCAACTTTTTTTGAAACGGGGGGGGGCAATAAAACGGGGGAGGCGAGCAGAGGGGGAAAGAAAAAAAAGGGAAAAAAGGAAAAAAAAGCGAAAATTAGGTAAAAATAGGTCTAAAATGGCTTAAAATACATTGAAATAGGCTAAAAACTGCAAAATTTGCGATAATGGCGTCATTATAGGTCGAAAATGGCGTCATAATTTTAGGGTACTTTTTCATTTTTCGGCGGGGGGGGGGCAACAAAACAGAGGGGGGCAAATCCTCCAATAAAATGGGGGGCATTTCCAGACCGTGCACAGGTCTAAAACCGACGTTACAAAACATTACATGATTTTAGAAAGACTAAAATAGTTATTTAATTCATTTTAGATTGGTTTATAATGTTAAATTAATTTTTTATTATAATTTGTAAAATTTATTATTAAGGTGTTTTTAATATACTCTCGACTGTAGTTAATTCTTGTCCAGAAATAGAATTTTTATGAATTTCTGAAGCAGGTGTTCCATGTTCTTTTTCCATTTTAATCTAATTAAAAAAATATAACAATTTTTACACTGGAAAAAAGCAAGAATATATAACACAAGAGAATGTCCGCTCTAAATTTCTGAACAAAATTTTGCTAGAAGTCGCACATGCCCAGTTGTTTAATGCAAAAATAATCGCAGCGCGAAAAAAGCAGCATTGAGCGCAAGTCGCTTATTTTAAATCAAGAAAACTAACACTGTGTAAAAAATCGCAGCGCGAAAAAAACTAGCAGAAAATGGCGGATTTTGATTTAGAAAACTAGCAGAAAAGTCGCACAAAAGTTTGGAAGTGCGACTTGAGACATTAGTTTTAATAAAATACTTTTATGCACAAAATCTATACTTGTAATTTTAATCCATAGAAAAGGTAGTTTTCAGGGCAAAGAAGCTATGGAACAACCAAGAAACTTCGCTTATTTTATGAATTTTTAACCAACAATGTCTAATGTATCTAATACCAAATATTACCGTAGTATGTAGTATGAATCAGATATTAACTAAAATGTAAGTTTTAACATGAAACATAATTGTAATCTTTATTGATTAATTAAAACAAACCAAAAACAATATTGTCAACAGAAATAATTTAAAAATTAATATGTAAGACATGACTGATAAAGTTACTTTATTTAAATACAGTTTCAGTGCAACCTGCTAATAAAACTTATAAAAAAGTCAACTATTGAGAAAACAAACAAAATTTATTTTATCCTGCGGATGAAAAAAAATTGTGAGAAAATGAACAAACAAAATGGGAGTCTGATTAAAAGATTTTACACGCCTGCCTGTGGTGAACCAATAAAAGCATAATAACAGTTTAGCTGTTTTTGTAATTTCGTTGTTATAAAATTCTTACGCTTTGTGTTAGGTACTAAAAAACATTATTCATTAAAAAGCAACACCACCTTTGGTAAAAAAATGGAAAACGACATACAAATGACCAAAATGTCTTTTTATAACTTCAAAGATGAATATTTATAATGATTTTGATGTTACTGGCTGTTTGGGATCTACTAGACAAAGAAATACATTGTTTTTAACAAAAGAAATACATTGAATAGAACATACGGTTGCAGACCTGTGCACGGTCTGGAAATGCCCCCTCCCCCCGTTTTATTGGAGGATTTGCCCCCCCCGCCAAAAAATGAAAAAGTACCCTAAAAATATGACGTCATTTTTAACCTATGATGACGCCATCGTCGCGAATTTTTTTGCAGTTTTTAGCCTATTTCAATGTATTTTAAGCCATTTTTTACCTTATTTTTAAGCCATATTTTTACCTTATTTTCGCTTTTTTTTGTCCTTTTTTTACCTTTTCCCTTCTTTTTTTCTCTTTTTTCCCCTTTTTTTCTCTTTTTTTTCTTTTTCCCTGCTTTCCCCCCGTTTTATTGCCCCCCCCGTTTCAAAAAAATTGCCCCCCCCCCCGTTTTGGCCGTGCCCCCCCCCATAAACTACCGGGGAGGCGGCTTGCACAGGTCTGCGGTTGTAATTATGCACTCAAAAAAAGCGGCTACTTTCTAGTTTAATTTGATTGTTAAGATTGGTGCAGTATTTCTCGAAATATTGTGTTTCCCGTACAAAAAAACCCGCGATTTTTTCGGTAAAAAATACAAACGACGGCAGTGATTTGATTAGGTTTGTTTAACATTTTTGCCGTGATTTCGCATTTTAAGCGAAAAAATCGCGGGTTTTTAGTACGGAAAACGCAATATCTCGAGAAATACTGAACTAATCTTAACAATCAAGATATCAAATTAAAGTCGAAAGTAGCTGCTTTCTTGAGCGCATAATTTAAAATTTAAATGAGCAATTTTTCACGTACAGAATTGTCCAAAACACCATTTTTGAGGGGGTTATAACTCATGAACCACTGAAGATATTTTGTTGAAAAAAATTTTGTGGGCTATTGGCGGCAGGGGTAATGTTTTCACAAAAAATTATCAAATCGAAGACAAAAAGTTTAACTCTGCACTGCACCTTTAAGGCTTCCCGAGAACTTGCAGCTGATGCAGTCTAGACGAGGCTCAGCACAACGACCTCTGCTCAGCAGGACAACCTCTTCTATTCTCAAGACATAGGCTAGTTTATTTAACCCCCAGTACATTGGAATGGAATCGAAAATGCCAACGAGCTGGAACCCCATGTTAAAAAGCTCCACAAAAAAATATATAATTTTAATGTTTTAAAGGTGCGGTATACTAAATCATTGTTGTTTTTTTTCGCTTGATTTTCGGAATCACTCGATGCGTTAGATTTCACTGAGTAATAAATTGTATTACAAAAAAAAAAATTAATTTTCAGGGGTTGTCGAGATATTACGCTTACGTTTGACTTTGCAAACGCATTCTTTCTTGTAAAAAATCAGATGTATTTAAGATATTTTATATGCAAATTTTGCTATGAAAATATGAAAAAATTTGAATTATACTAATTTCTGTGTTTTTTAATTATTATATTGCGGTTATAATGCTTTATTTATTCTAAATAAACGATTTGATGTATTTAGATTTCAGTTCAATCTTGGCACCAATTTTCTTCAATCTTTGTTTATTAATCGCTCATCGGGCGTACATATTTACTGTTGTTTGGCCGAAAAAAATCGATGGAATAACTAAGCGATATTCTTGTAAATATCTCGACAACCACTGAAAATTAATTTTTTTGCAATACAATTTTTTTACTCAGTGAAACATGACGCATCGATTAATACCAAAAACCAAGCGAAAAAATAATACACCAAGATTTAATATACCGCACCTTTAAAGTAATTGTCAGCACCATTAAAAAATATATTCTGCGTGTCGGTTTGCGTCACAGAAATAAAATTCTAAAAAAAATGCATTTACAATGTATGCGAGTATAAAACCGTTGAAAAAAAATCATTCACATTAAGACATCAGGAATTTCTGCTCTTCTCCTCTGATAAGTAGTTCGTCCCTAGCTAAGTTAGGACCTTTCTTCTCCGGTACCATTCCGCATTTCTCAAAGGAATTAGAACCGCAACGGTCACAAGGTTTTTTGGGATAGGTGTGATAAACCATAGTGCGTTTTTTGCAATCCTTGCACTGAAAGTAACGTTTAGTAGCAGAATGTCTTTCTACATAATGCCCGCTCTTTTTACACATATCCGATTGAACGTGCCACGTGTACTTGCACTAAAAATATTTTTAAAAAATGCATAATATCAAATATAGAAATAACAAGCAAAATTTTTGTTAATACTAAATAATTTAGCTTAAACAAAAATTCAAAAAAATTTGAAAATGTTTAAGGTGGTTATTCGACAATACCTTGTTGCATGACACGACATTGCAATTTTTCACTTCCGTAATTTCCGTCATTCGCTCTTGAATTTTTTCTTTGGTTTCCATTGAATTAAAGTAAGCTTCTACTTTCTTCTTCTCAATCTAAAAATTGTATAAAAACCGCTTAGATTTAAAACCAAGTTTATAAAAAACATATAAAAACGGACCGATAAAATACTAATAGAATAAGATTTTTTAAAGAGTACATTACTTCATTCAGTGCATCTTCGTGCATTGTTGTTTTCTCAACTAAGGAGTATAACTCCTTTCGATTAAATGATTTGATTCCCAGTTTGCTTCTTTTTTTGACTGGACTATTACAATTGTTTTCCTTTTCGGTATTGTTTACCGCCTTAGGACCGGTTTCATCTAAATTATAAGGTTACTACAGCAGTATTATTATAAGGTTATTTTTTTAATTAAAAAAAATGATTTTTTTGCTAAACAATTATGTTTTTTGCTCAAATCTATAAAATAACATTGCAATATTGAAAAAATAATTTATTTGAAAATACATTCTTACGACTTAAATCTATCTAGCCATACGCAGTCCATTTTATAATTTTACGCATGGCCAAAATAGCAGACGGTGGTTGAAATTAAGGCGTGGTCAACTTTAAGTCAGTTAGTTACCCTCATAGGTGGACAGGGGGGAATGGTTGGGGCGGGGTTATACCCCCCCAAAAAAAGGGGCGGGTTATACCCCCAAAAAAAAAAATTCCCGAGTACTGCCGACACTCCCCTTAAAATTTGGGGATACGCCGGACATCCCCCTAAAATGGGGGGGGTGCCAATACTAAAAACGATAAAAATGGGGTATTTGGCGTATACCCCAAAAAAATTTTCGGGGGACCATAGGTGGGCAGAGGGAGAGGGGGGAGTTGGGGGGTTATACCCACCAAAAAAATTCCGATTATAGCCAACACCCCCACACCTTTAAAATTTGAAGGTACCCCACCCCAGACACCCCCTAACAATTGGGGGATCCCAGTACTAAAAATGGGGTATTTGAGGTATACTCCCAAAAAAAATTTTGGGACAGCCTACCCCCAAAATAAATCGGGAAAGCTGCCTACCTATGCGGGACACCCCCCCCCCCAATTTTGGGGGTCAGGTATCGGTATACCTCTATGGGCGTAACCAAACGTGTCTAGGGGGTCTAGACCCCACCTTTTGGATCGAAAAAAGGAAAAATTTGGGGTTAGACCCCATGTGGGTCGCCAAAGATAGAAATTCGGGGTTCTTAGAAGGCCCATTTTTTTTTAAATTTCTCCCCTGCTCAGCGCTCATTAAATAGTCTAGCACTTCCAAATTAGTTTTTTTGGAAACCTTCGTATGACCACGCTGGACCTGTCTTATTCTTAATGTTTTAATTGGTCTTATTGCAAATTTGTGTTATTTGTTTTGTAATCTTGATACGACCACGCTGCACCCCCTTCTTTAGATTGTTAAGAGTAAGTAAAAGTATTTTTAAAAACATTTTCTCGTACTTTGCATTGCTCAGCTGTAATTCAATGTAATCATTTTTCAGTTGTTAATGTTTTGAAAATCGAAAATATTAAGGTATCAAATTGTTTGTAAAATTTTTTCTGTGTGTTATGAACTTATTTTTATTAAATAATAGCAAATAATGAAGAATGTGGCATAAACAAGGAAATAAACACTCCGCGCGAAGCGCGGAAAATTTTTTTATCCCTTATATAAGATGTAGGATTTGGACCCCCTCCCTTCCGAATTGTTGTTCAGGGTTGGACCCAAAATCCTAGCAACGTCCATGACCCCCCCAAAAAAAAATTCGGCAGGCTGCCCACCGATGGTTACCCTATGTAATGCTACTTAACATAATGCCAATTTAACTTATTAATTATTAGCAAGTGCAAGAATACATAATACAAAATGTATCACTGTAGTATAAAATTTTGTTCCTCTCCGTAAATCGCTTTGACACAAATTTGACCCCATATTGATAGCAACGCGAATACTTACGGCGTCCCAAGGAATATTGACTTCTTTCACCAAAGTTCGTAGGTATTTAATTGAAAAAATTTTACAAACAATTTGATACCTTTATATTTTCGATTTTAAAAACATTAACAACTGAAAAATGATTACATTGAATTACAGCCTAATAATGCAAAGTACTGAGAAAATGTTTTAAAAATACTTTTACTTACTCTTAACAATCTAAAGAAGGGAGTGCAGCGTGGTCGTATCAAGATTACAAAACAAATAACACAAATTTGCAATAAGACCAATTAAAACATTAAGAATAAGACAGGTCCAGCGTGGTCATACGAAGGTTTCCAAAAAAACTAATTTGGAAGTGCAGACTAATTAATCGAGCGCTGAGCGAAGCGCGAGAAATTTAAAAAAAAATGGCCCTTCTAGACCCCCAAATTTTTATCTTTGGCGACCCAAACGGGATCTAACCCCAAATTTTTCCTTTTTTCGATCCAAAAGGTGGGGTCTAGACCCCCTAGACACGTTTGGTTACGCCCATAGAGGTATACCGATACCTGACCCCCAAAATTGGGGGGGGGTGTCCCGCATAGGTAGGCTGTCCCAAAATTTTTTTTGGGAGTATACCTCAAATACCCCATTTTTAGTACTGGGATCCCCCAATTGTTAGGGGGTGTCTGGGGTGGGGTACCTTCAAATTTTAAAGGTGTGGGGGTGTTGGCTATAATCGGAATTTTTTTGGTGGGTATAACCCCCCAACTCCCCCCTCTCCCTCTGCCCACCTATGGTCCCCCGAAAATTTTTTTGGGGTATACGCCAAATACCCCATTTTTATCGTTTTTAGTATTGGCGCACCCCCCCATTTTAGGGGGATGTCCGGCGTATCCCCAAATTTTAAGGGGAGTGTCGCCAGTACTCGGGAATTTTTTTTTGGGGGGTATAACCCGCCCCTTTTTTTGGGGGGTATAACCCCGCCCCAACCATTCCCCCCTGTCCACCTATGAGGGTAACTAACTGACTTAAAGTTGACCATGCCTTAACTTCAACGAAATTGCCCAGCAATACGTAACT